>VWYH01009552.1:448918-539330 GCA_013399365.1 Pampusana beccarii | reverse complement strand
AAAAAAAAAAAAAAAGATGAAAAATCAAAGAAACGATACAAAAGAGATGAGTGAAACAAAGATTTTGGAAGAGGAATGTGAGTGTGGAGTTTAAGATCTCTGCAGAGCTCAGTTTGCATTGAGTCCTCGATCTACGTTCACATGGAGCCATGTGCACACCTTGCTCTGTCCACAAGCAGCAAAAGCTCTGCTGTCACCCTGCAGTCAGCAGCTATATCTATTCTGGGGCTCAGTGCAAACAGACTTTGTGAAGGAGCCACGAGGAAGGGAGCAAGATAGAGGCTATCACCTCCAAAATCTGCACGCATTCAAGTGGGAGTTACTGCAGTAACAACACAAGTAATATAAATCCCAACAGAAGTCCTGTCAGTTCTCCTCACAAATGCCCCTTAACCTCATTCTCCGCTCCACCTCCTCCTTACCTAGGCGATTTTTAGCAATAATCTGGTAGTGGTGGATCACAGAACATCCTCACAGAGAATCTTCCACGGAGCCCCACTGAAGCAACAAAGTCAACAGGACCACACTGTGGACAACCTAGCTTACATGTAAGAAATCAGCAGTGCCCATCATTGCCAGCATTGCTTAGGAAAATTCAGCACGAATAGGATACTTGCTAGTAATAAAAAGATGGATTGTCTTCATGACTGTGGTGAATGGTACCTCTAACTGCCTTCTGCTACCTTTATTAAGAAGTTACACTGAACGACCATATTCAGGAAAGTGTTTTAAGAATTCGTTGACAGAAATAACCAACAGAAACATGAACTGTGGAATGGGAAATAAACTATTCTGTAGATCGTGACCATCTTCTGTCTGTTATAGCCACAGTAGAGTGTTTGTTGCCAAGAGAACATGAAAAAGATTGATATCTAATTGAGTCACAGGGCAACGACTTATTTTGCTACCATGGTCAGTTTGAATCCAAATGAGCGTAGAGCATAAATTATGACAGACAGTCTATGCCACTGTCCCTACATTTTTAGGAAGTGCCATTTCCCTCAGTTTTCTTGGCCCTATAGGAAAATATTTCGGGTCACTCATTAAATAAGATGATGTCTTCTACTTCTCTGGTAAGTGCAAAAGTGGCCGGTAGATAAATAGTGCATATCACAGCTAAAACTCTTGCATACAGGAATTTTATACTGACTCTGAAGAGAGGGTAAACCCAACCTATGTCCCTAAACATTTCTGAGGGCTCTCAAGTCACGGCATGTCAGTCAGGGGTGAGCTGGTGCTGCGCACCCAGCAGTCCCTGGGATGCACCTGTGGCAGCTGCTGGTCCTGCAGCACCAGGCACGTGCATGGGGACATCTCTGTGTGACAGTGCCTGGCTCTCCCGGCTGTGTCAGGGACAGCCAGCAGGATGTCTCTGAGCTGGTTTAATTCAGAGCAAATAACCTCACTCCCAAAACGGGGATGGGGTTGCAGAGATACGGTGTCTGTGCCTTTATCCATCCCTCTCTGTTCCTGGGGGAGGACATGCAAATGTGAAATGATTCCCTGCTTTAGCCAGCGGAAGTAAAATGCTCTAAAGCTGCTCACCACGGCTCAGCCCTGCCAGGAACCTGCATTAGCCACTGGCTCTGGCAAACACTGTAGTTCCCCCATCTAGGGTGGGAAGAACTCTGCCAGGGCTTTTTGGAAGTCTTTGTGGTTTCTACAGTTATTGGACCATGTCATGAATAGGTCTGCATTTATTGTCAGACTTGTGATGCTTTCAGCCCTCTCCTTGAACACAAGGCTTTCTGTTGCCTTTCCAAAAAGTAGAGCTGCTAGGCAAGCAAATTACTGGGAAGGCTTCCATAAGTACTTCTAGTCCCCAGAAAAATCATAGCAGTCAGTCTAATAAAGAAACGTAACAAAAACTTTCTAGTAACTTCGCTGCACTGAATGCACACCACCGGGGTTACTTACAGTGATGTGACCATGCTGTAAGTCATCTCACCAGAACACCCTGGATTTTCTGCCACCTGCCTTGCTACTCTGTCATTAGCTGACAGGAGGCTCAGCCATTCTGCCCTTGTCCCACTTGCCACACTGTGCTACGGTACTACACATAAATATAAATCTGACTTACTGTCAGTGGGTAAATGCCGTATGCCAAATCTGCTGGCAACACATCAAGCCCACTAAATAGGGGAGACGAGGGATGATGTTCTGGAGCTGCACATGGGCAGAACGGACAAGCTGTGAACTGGCATTGGCTCTTCAAAGGGGATGCTGCCAGTCCTGCAGCTCAGGATCAGCACAGGGGAAGGTGGGCTGATGAAGCAACGCCATGTCTAGCCCACAGCACACAAGGTGAAAAGACAAGATTGAAGCACTGTGGAAATCCTATACATATAAAATATTAATAAAACACAGTTTGCTTTTGCATGAAAGAAAAAAAGAAAACTAAGGCCTTGGAGAATTACATTAATTCCCTTAAGATTCACCTAATGTGTATGTTACAGCAGAGGCACTTACTATTAAGTACAAGCCATTTACTAAGTTTTTCTTACACTACTGTAATTTCCTCTTTTTAATGGCTTTTCTTTATTGGAAAACTTTCCTATTAAAATTGATTGTTATACATCACCCTTCTCATGTAGAAAAAGAAAAAAAGATGGTTAAGTACACAAGGCGAGAGAATTACAGTGCCCCTAAGTTAAAAACATGCTTAAAGCACTTTGGTGGATGGCTGAAGTGTCAACCGATCTATTGGGTCTGAGCCTTCAGCACAGGAAAACTCCCCACTCGTCCTTAGGGGGAGCTCAGCCAAAGGTTCCTATGACAGCATCTGCAGCACTGTTCGAACTTCTCAACAGCAAGAGGCATCAAGGTTGAGATTATAAATAAAACTGATTCATGCTCAGGTCCTCAGAATACCAACAAAACCTTAAGAAACCAACAGTACCAATATCAAAAGGCTTCAGTTAACAGTAATGATCGAAAGGAAACTTTACCTTATTGTATTACTCTTTTTTTTTTTTCCCCTTCGTCATGGAGTAATCTTGCAAGAATTCTTTTCTAAAACTAGCAGCTGGATGCGGAGTTGGTTTTGTCTGATGAATGCTGTAATTTTTTTGCCTCTTGTAAAGGTGCATGGTCCAGTTAATTACCACACTGTTCTTCAAGCAGGACAGCACAGCACAGGCTAATGGCCTGGATTACTCTCGTAACCACACTGTTAATGCTGAATTTATCTGTAAACTCTGGGTTGGTCTCTGGTATATAGCAAGTGTTTTGCACATACATAAGCATGCAACTCGCTAAAAATAGGTACAGAATTAAGTCAATACTATCACAGTCTAGTCAAAACTGTTATTTGGCAGCATGTGGCACAGCTCCCCTGCCAATTTCAGTAGCTGGGGCAGGGACGTGTGGTGGACTCTGCACTGCTGACCTCCACACATGGTTACAAGTCCCCTTCCAGTCTGCCTAATGATGACAACTTAATCTGGAATACACACAGAAGGAAAACAAAACAAAACAACACGAAATGATTGTGCCATTTCAATAAGCCTAATTAGCTAATAAAGGTCAGTCTCATTAGAAGCTCTTCAGGGAAGGATCCACTGAAAGAAATTAAAGAGCGAAAGAATTTTAACAAGCTGTCCTCCCTCGCCTGCACTAGACATTTCAAGGAAGACTCGATGAGAAACCAAATTTTTTGAACAAGCGATGAAGGAAGGTGTTGATACACAGGCATTCTGTGACAATAAAAATGCATTTCTTAACTGCCAGAAGACCATCAGCGTCATGCGGAGGGCCCCCGCCTGCTGTCCACACAGGAGATATGGACTGCCTTGGGTCCATACAGCAAGCTTACCCCTGAACTACATCTGCTGTTTGCCTCTCGGCTCCCCAGCACCCAGAATCCCATCTCTCTAGCCTGGGCAGTTGAGCTCCTACAGAGTACCCTGATATGCCATTTCCTTTGTATTCTACTCGTGGATCTGCCATCCTACTGCTGGTATAACTCCATTTGCATTCGCTCCAGTAAAGACCACTCATGACTTATGCTAAACTCCTGCTGCCATCCTCTTAAAATTTACCTTCAGAAGTCACAACGTGTCACAGTACAAAAACGAGCAACTAAGCTACACCGAATATTTTTTTCGAAACATGGATCATACCTTTGCCACAGTGTCCACATTGATCACCCCAACTAAAGAAATACTTTTAGCTTTTTCCCTGTTCTGAAATGGCTTAGATTAAAGCTGTAGGTGGGCTGGGTTTTCTCCCACGTTACCAGAACTTCCGACAGCATAAAAGGGGTAAGCAATGGGTCAGACCATTCTGGAAGATGGAAGCTTAACCAAGAAAGGAACTGACAGCTCTCTGGCTTGCACTGGGCACTGAAAAAAATGCAATGGTGAAGGAAGAGAAAATTTTTCTCTACTTTTTCCATCGCTAGGCCAGAAGAATCCAGCAGCAGCACTCCTGACGCTGAAGTATGTTCTAATTCTAGCTGTGGTCCTTCTGCCGCAGCAGATCCCAGAAACAAAGAGGTCCAGGGTAATAATGGGGAGACAGTTGTTGTTTGTGACTCAGAATTCGCACTGGTGTTAAGTAAGACACACAGGACCTCAGAGACTTTGATACCTGTATCTGTTTAATGACACATTAAGAAGTTTTTCAGCTAAGCCAAGTTTGTGGGCTCCTGTAGGAAGAGCTTTACCATATCTTCCTGCCTGAGACCAGAGAAATTTAACCTAGTCCTCAAAGAAACAACCATCTCACTGGGGCTGGGCTGACGCAGAGACTGGTTCTTCATGTCAACAGTCACAGGAACAAACTCACCATATGAGCCTGTTGATCTCACAGACAGGTCCCTACAGGAGGTACAGACACCTCCTGGCAAAGCAGAGTAGTAAATGTATAGGAAGAGTGCGGGTTCAGGTGACCCTCACTTCCATTGGAGACCAAATAATACACAATAAGCTTTCCCCAGGGGCTGTTGTCCCTCCTGTGGCTAGATCTGCTTTACCAGAGAAGTCTTGGAGAAGAGACAACTGTTCCGAGAGATCTGCACATGAGAGATGTTGTAGCTGCTACCCAGAGAAAGAAAGGGATTAGGGGAGTGTCATTTCTTTACCAGTGCTGAAGATGAATTTCCTTACCACAAATCCTGCAGTGCCCAGCAGGCCCTGGGGATCCTGAGTCATGCTTTTATGTTTCTCTTCTGGACACCTTCCCCATGGGATGAAGCTAGTGGTGGCTGCAGCATCTTTCACTCCCGTTGGACTCTTCTCTAGATGCTTCATGCAGTTCCAGGGGAAAAGAAAGAAAAGAGACTGTTAGAACCTCCTGGACGTCCTTTGAATGCTGCTGCCTGTGACAGGATGCATGTAGGAGTGTCTTCCTTCCCCTACTGTGGAAAGAAGAAACACGTTTTGAATTTGTTCATTTTTTTGTAATAACCACCACAAAGGTGAAGAAAACATATTCAAGTTGATTTTTTTTCATTCAACATTTTAAAATATTCCCTGCAATCTTTTGCCTGAAGTGGAGAATAAGTGGAGGAATCAGGGGCCTATCAAGCAAATAAATGAAACAAACCTCCTACATCCAGATTTTTAAACTATTTCCTGCCAAAATACTTTGATTTTCTTTGTTTGCTTTACTTTTAAATTTGTTGATTAAATCAAAATTTAATCCCCCTGCCTCCCTAATATTCACCATAACAGACAAATTTTAAAGAAAATAATTTAGATTAAACTATCTTGAGTAGTTCTTTTCACAGCCATGGAGCCCTTTCTGACTGATGTTCTGCCTTAGTGGCTACATCACTAAGTTACTGATGTCATAGGGCTTACAAAAGTAACGTTTTGGAAGACATTGGCTTTTATGTTTGCTTGTTTGTTTTTAAAGACAGATTTTAAGGAGCTTTGAAGCAAGAAGTGGCCCCTTTGCTCCCAATTAAACAATAGCTGTTCACAGAGATTGCTTTTCCCCGCATTGTTTGTATACAGAGACACTTGCTAACCTTTTTTTCTGGCAAAATTCAGCTTTGTGCCCTGGCCAGAAGCAGCTCTTCCTGCGGTGTTGCCTTGCCCCTTCCCTGTCTCTGCTTGCTTCGTGATTTTTCTGGATCCCAGCCTTTCTGGAGGAGAAGAGCAGCCGGCAGGCAATGCAAAAAATAATAAAAAGGGAGCTGCTCCACCCAGTGGGTGCAAGCGGCAGGCACTACACAGGCTTCCTTAGCATAGAAGCACAGAAAACTTAAAGAGTGGAGGAGTTTGAGTGAAAGACACATTCCCCCATCCCTTGTGGGGAGACCACAGCCCATCATGTTCGCTCTTTCAGATGCTCCAACTCCAAGAGGTGTGATGCAGTTGGGAAATCAGGTCTGAGCCCACGGAAGAGCTGCATCCAGTACAGTTTGTTACTCATGATGCTGAAACTGGATGCTGGTTTGTTGCCTTGGACCTATGTTGCATGGACTCTGCCCTGGCCAGCTGAGGAAAGCCAGGGTCCCTGGGCTGACACCAGTGGGTCAAGAGCCCCAGTTGGCCAGCCTGACTGTGAGCAGGTGAGGCACGTAGCCCTGGCAAGGGAACGATGGGGCTGTCACAGGGCTGGTTACACCAAAAGCAGCACTGTGAAAACGTATTTGTGCTAGTCTGACCCCACAAAACCTGGCTGCAAATAAAAGCAACCCTTATTTTTAGTAGTCCGGTATACCAAACCTTGTGTGTTGAGCATGCAGCCCCACAAAGCATAACTACAATATTTTGATGGACGGAGGGCAGGAAAAAACCCTCTATCCCATGGTGTGGCCTTTCCCTCCTATGCACTTAGCGCCGGGCACAGTCAGGCTGTGTCAGGACAAGCGGCTCTGCAGACGAGTGATGTGAAGCCTGGGCAGAAGCACTTCTCCTCTGCCCGCTCACCTGGACAGGCAGTCCAGGTCAGCCCCATTAATGTCAACTCTGAAACGTCAACAGCCAAGTCTCCTGGGGGGAAGATAATAACTCAACAGAGAGAGAAGGCCAGGGCATATCCACTATAGGGAAATACTTTAAGGTTGAAACTGTAAGTACAGCACTATTTTGGAAAGAGGTAAGCTCAGACCATAAACCTCTGCACGCTAGAAGCTACTGAAAAATAGTTTAAGAGCTGCATTTCTGCTTTTCCCTTTCTGCAAAGGGATAAGCAAAATGGAGATTTTTAAAAGTGTATTGTGGCACAAGCAGCTCTGGATGAAAAGACTTCTGTCCTCCTCACGCAAACTGGCTGGTTAAGACTTGACCCTCAGATGTGCTTTGCAGGAGGACAGAACGACTCCAGGCCACTTCGGGCCAAGACAGCTCTTAGTTCATGATCTAATCCTCATATTTTTAGACAAGAGTCTGCAACATTACTCTGTTTCCTGTGAGGCGGCAGCATAACACTGTTACTATTATTATTTGATAGCTTCATACTGCGACAACAGTGAGAGCATCAGGAAAGTTAATCTGAATTGTACAAGGTGATGCACAGATTTATAATTGATGGTGCCCCCTTGAAGCACTTCCAGTGCCTTCCAGCAGGCACAACAAGCGCTTGCAGCAGGTGGTTCAGCTCGGTGCATAACAAAGCATGTCAGGCACTATTCTCTGCTGACCAGAAATAGCCATCAGAGCCCTTTGATGCCTTCTTCCTTCAAATTTGGGTGCATGCAACATCAGGCAACTTCTTTGCTCTCACTGTTGCTCCCACTCATCTCCTCCAGTCTGCTAGGAAGATGCTGAACACACCACTTCAGAGGTTTGGGGTGGCACTACAGCCTGGGGTCACTCCCCGTTAGGCTTTCTCAGAGGACAGGCTTCTGAACCCCTGGGAGCAGCTGGGCCAGAGGAGGAGGGTAAAAAGTCAGGGGAATGCATCCTGAGCATGCCTTCACTACAGCATTAAAATAAGCTTTTAAGCAGCAGCAGCAGCCTCCCTCTGTGTCTCCTTTCCACATTCACATCAGGTTTTAATCACACTTCCAACCTGAGGTAGCTGGTCTGGTGTGGACCACACACTCAAGAAAACTGCCCATTTTGCATAATTGATAATCTGCTCACCTTCCCAATGTCGATACACATAAAATACATTTATTTCAGACCTACAGCGTTAGGTTTTATGAAACTGCTCCACAGCTACTGCTCAGATGAACAAAATGGTTGTAGGAAGGTGTAAAGCTTCCCAGTCACAATTACACATGTTTGTTCTGCACTCCGTAATACTGCACAGTACTGGTTATGTGAAGTACTTGTGGGACTGATGAGCCTCTTCAACCTGGCTTCAAATGCTGTGAGCTCTGTGGAGTAGAGGAACACAATCTATGCAAGGTGGCCAGAGAGGCCATTTTGATGTGAAGAATGAGCCCGAGATGATGTGTGTCGAGCTGTCTTCTTGAGTGTCAATGTGGTCTCCGGGCCAGTCGTGCTGACTGCATCACCTCACGCCTCCTGACAGACTCTTACGTGCAGTGCAACTGATGGATTCTCTGAGAAGAACAGCTGGGGAACATGAAATAACTTGCATTGGCTGAGCAGAGAGAAAGACTTCAGTGTTTAACTACCCTGCGTCCTCCTTGCTGGGCTACAGCATTTGCAAACGTTACGTAGGATAAGGAACAACCTCGTGTCATCACGGCAGTAGCAATGGTGCAAAGTGCTGCAGCTGTTGGGAGGACAGGCAGGACTCTGCATGAGTTGCTACTATTAAGTTATTGTACTGCCTCTTTCCCACCATGGCGTTAGCAGGACTTTGGGGAATTGCATTTGCTCGCTAGGCATCAAGTGCAAGAATTTGATTCTCAAAGCATATCTTACAAGCAGAAAGACAAAGAAGATGAAAGAAGCAAAGTTCATCAGAGAAAGACACTAACTCGGCAGGCTACCTGTTGGCATTCACTCACCTTCTTTTTGAAGGTCAGTTTTTGTTAGTACCCCAGCTTTGCTGATCTACACTTCTTTTAAGCAGAGGTGAGACAGGTGCAGGAGAAGGATGAGCTCCCAGAAGCATGTAAATGCAGTTTTGTCTCTGATTCTTGCTGTTTGTTGCTGGGAAGACCAGAGCATACCACATACGATCCCATTAACAAATTCTTCATTTTAACTTTACTTCACTTGCCCTCAGGAAATTGTTGAGATAGACTCCTCTGCAGCCAAATCTGTAAGGACAAATTTTTCACTGCTCATCAAACCACTTGTTCTTTTTCAGCTTGCTCAACTGAATATAGCTGAGCACTTCAGCTCTGAGCCTGTTGTAGGAAAAGGTCTGAAAACATTTGACAGTGATGGCAACGGACATAAACAGGAGGAAGAACAGGCTGGTCTTCAGGACTTCGCTGGGCACAGGCCTACAGAAGACACATCTCCTGCTGTTGCCATTTTTTCTTAATTGATGTGCTTGGCGTGGCTGCAAATTTGTGGTCCCAGGCAGCGGTAGCAGCCCCACACTGCACCCGGCTGCTCCTTGGGTCCAGCGAGCTGTCAGCTGCCCCTAGGAAAGAACCTCCTACGGGTGGCGAAAGCTCTGTTTTATAAACCCTGTGAGCGAACCAAATTTCCAGCTGTTCATATATGAATAATACCTTCCAACATTGTTTTCATGCTGACATAACTTCGCTGGAAGCATTAAAAAAAATAAATCAGCCACTTACTTTTAGCTGAGGAATACTTGCAGCAACGATTTTACACATGATGCTTGCAGGTTAAACTGACCCCCACACCACATTACGCCCTGCTGAACAACTGAAAACTTCATCCCAAGAAACACTAAGGCACAGGTGGGGTATGTTCTGCATCTGCTGCTGCTTTAAGATTAGCAACCACATCCATTAGCCCATAACAGTGGATGTAAAAAGCAGGAACTGCACATTTCTTATCACTTGATAGCTGATTTCACCCGCTGAGAAGAAGCTCTGCTGTCTACAGCCTTGATTCAGCACAGCGGGAGGAAAATGGCCTATGACAACCACACTACACATCTAAAATGCTTTACAGCCATAAAAAGGTAGGAGGAGAAACAGGGATTGAGCAGAGCTGCCAATTCTAAAAAGTTAAAGGAACATTCTTGAGAAGAGAGTGGGTTTCACAAGCAAACCAGGATGTGCAATTCTTTTCATCTCCAGCCTGCATCTGTGGAAGACGTGGAGCATGAGAAAATAGGGAAATCATGCAATAAGAGCATTACATGCTTTCTCTTACCAAGGAACTTCTGCCAAACTACCAGCATGCTTTCTTTTTTATCGTGACAGCTATGTAATATTAATAGCATTTACTAGCTGAGAAACGCAGTTGTGTCTCAGAAACACAGCTGTGAAACCAAAGATAAATCAGCTCTGATTTCTTAAAGAAACAAAATGCAACTTTTATGCTTGAAATAATGTGTGGACACATAGATTAAAAACTATAATTGTAAGAAACAGGATCTTTTCCCCAGCAGACAGCATTAAAGCCCTCAAAGGAGAATAATTTATTACAATAACCTGGGTTTCAACACAGCTGCCAAGTGTGCAGCTGCCCCATCTCTTTCCATACAGGTAGCAGTAACACTGTTCCTACACAACATTCATCATCAGCAGAGAGCACTGTCCCTATATAATTTTTTTATAAGCACATTTCAAAACACTTCACAAAGGAAGTGGAGCTCCTGTGCCCAATCTCTTCACTGGGAACCCGGGACAGAGGCATGAAATTATTTGCACAAGATTATTCCTTCCAAAGTGGCCACATTTCTGGGAAAAAAAGCAGCACAAACCTCTGCCACAACTGCCTGTCGTGGTATCTGAGGGGCTACACTTTTCACCTGACTGTCATGTAGCAGGGCAGTGTCCATCTCTACAGGCAGAAGAGCAGGGAGATAATAGCATTTTTATTACCCACTAGGAGCAAACAGCCTCCTGTGTGCTAAAAGCGGATGACAACTTTTGTGGAGGGGGGATTATCGGAAACCGCTCCCAAGAGCAGCACAGCCAATGCCATCAGCACAGCCCTGAGCTCGGCGGCTCACCCTTTCGGTTTAACACGTATTTAGATGCAATTGCCACAAACGAGAGATGTTCGGCCAGGGGCTGTTCTTCACAGGGACCGAGGAGAAACGGAGTGACAGTAGCAGAGCGGGGAAAGCAAGTAAAGAAATCAAGCGCAGGGGGAGGGCTTTGTGCGAAGAGGAGGCAGCGGTAGGAGATGAAGGACGGGAGGGCTGTGAGGCGCAGCCCGGGGGGGGGCAGCCGGGGCCGGGGCGAGCGNGCGGGGGCCCCCCGGCGCCCCCCCCGGTCCTGGGGGGGCTTTTGCCGCGGGCCGGGGGGGCAGCGGGGCCGGTCCAGCTGCCAACAGCTGCCGGCGCTGGGCCCCGCGGAGCTGACTGCTGCGGTTGGCGGCAGCACCAGCAGGGGGCGCCCCGGCCCTGCCCAATGGCCGGTCCCGCTCGGCCCGGCGCGGGCACGGAGCTGCCGCGGGTGCAGGACGGAGCGGGTCGGATTTCTGGGGGGGACAGCGGGGACTGCGGGGACAACACGGGCGTCTGCGGGCTGAGGGGAGCAAACCCTGCCCGAGACGACGGGGCTGAGCCGGTAGCGGGGCGAGGACAGCGGTGCAGGAGGTGCCCGGCTGTGGCTGCTGCTCCACCAGCGTCGGTGCAACTCAGCTCCCCGCACCGCGGGGACCAGTGCGGGACCCTCCCTTCCTTTTCTGCCATTTTACTTCATGGGAGAGGGAAAAAAAAAAAAACAAACAAAAAAAATCCCCCAAGTATCTCCCCGGGGCATTGCTGTGCAGCCAACCAGCCCCGCACACCTGCCCCACCAGGCCTCTCTGCACTGCTCCCTTGGGAGCGAGAGGAGCCCCCGGGCTGCCACCCCAGGGCTGTCACGCACAGGGGGAAAGGGCTGCTCGGCCGGCCCAGCAGGGAGCCTGCTTCCCAGAAAAGCACTGCACGGCTCTCACTGGTAACTTTATATGTGGATGCAGACCTGGAATTTTGATTACCTGTGACAGGTGAGAGGACACAGTGTCTTGCAAGGCCAGCTGTAACAGCCTTTGGGGGTGCCTGAAATGTTAGGGATGTGGATTTGGCAGCAACTGAAAGTTGCCTGTTTCAGAGCCTCAGTCCCACTTAAAAACAACATCTGTGACATACAGTAAATGCGTTTTAGTCAAATTATGGGAACTACACTTATAGAGAAGACCCATAGATAGGCCTGGGCTGATTTCTTGTGGTCAAGGTCAAAGATCCTGTGTCCAGCGGACCAGGGGACTTTGGCTAGAAGAAGCCCTAACTAAGCTGCCACAGGAACAGAGAGCACATAATCACACCCTGTGTGTTGGCCCAGAGCACCCATTGCCACTTCTCCAACTCAGCACAAGCACGTACAGAAAAAACTCCCATTCCTTACAAAGTTTTTACCTCCTCCTAAGCCCTGGATATGCAAAAGTTGCTGGGCAAAGGTCAAGTATTTCTCAGCTGTCATGTTCTTCATCTTTCCAACGCTTTTTTTTTTTTCCCCAGACCACAGTCAGAAAAACACACTGAAAACAAGGCTAATATTTTATGGCTTTAACCACCACCCCCTTAATCATGACAAAGGTTGGTGTTCTCAGCTATGTCTGGTCCCTCCTACTGCATCAGGCTACCACCCAGCTGCCTGGCAGGGCACAGTCTCCTCCTCTTCTCCTAGTGCCTGACTGCCACTGAAGGCAAACCATATCACAATATGGTAGCCACGCAAGCTGACAAAATCCTACTCCCCGTGAGCCAGAACATCCTGAATTCAGTACAGATCTTCCTATTAGCTTCAGCCAGCACAGAGCAGAAACCCTTTCTGCTGCAGAAAGTCTTTTCCAGGTCAAGGGGCTCTTGCCCCATCCAGCAGCTCCCAGCCATTGCAAGGCTGTTCCCAGAATTGGCCACTTGGTAAGTGCAAGTGACTGGAGAATTAAACAGAAGCAGCCTTGTGACACTCAGAAAACTGCTTGGACCAGGCAATTTCCAAGAGAATTGAGTACATCTGAAGAAATCATAGCCGTGACAGAAGAAGTGGTTAAGTCCAAATTATTATCTGAGGCCAAAGGGAGTCAAAGAATCCTGAAACCATGTTCCTGACTCTGTCTTGGCAATAGCTTACCGCTGTCTTCTGCCTTCTTAAAAACAGGGACGAAAGCTGCCACGCACAAACATTTTTATCGTTGTCTCTCAATACCCAAAGTACCTGACACAGCAAGAAGAAACCTCTCAACAGAGACCATGCAGTCCTGAAGCATATTTTGGAAACAGCTGTTGGGCCTCATGAATAAAAAGTGAATTATGAAGTGCATTAGAGTAACCACTATGTCAGCTAATACCCTAGAAAGGTTTCTGGCTTTATCACAGACATCAGATACAGAAGAGATCTTATTAGGCCTAGCTCACCCTTGGGAAACACAGTAGGATTAGTCTCTGTAGGATAAGAGCAAGTGCTTTGTTTTTACCTGGGCAACAGAGATCTGTGATTGATTTCCCATCTGCAACATCCTAAGGACAGGAGTGCCAAAGAGCTGAGACAGGCGAACGCTCTTCTTCACAGCTTGATACCATTACTGCAAGCCCAAAAGGAAAAAGTTTCCTTGCTGATCAACTGCCATTCAACTTAATTATAATACTACTATACTTACCCGGTTTCAATCACATCCTTTTTCCCTCATCATCACCTGGCACTGCTCATCTCTGCTTTTCCTACCTCTGCCAGGGGGTTGTGAATATCCACAATGCACTTGCTTGGACTGTGACATCGACAAGAAAGGAAAATGCTCTGAAGAGCTAAACCAGACACTGACCTCTCCTTCCAGCCAGAAGTGGGGCTGAAAACAGGCTTGCAGCTTGTCAGAGCACTGAGAGGCCTCAGACATCGCAAGGTGTTAACAGGGGGATCCCAGGACATCACACCAGCTGGGGACTCTTCATGTCCCTTCACACACCTGCTTACCTATTTTTCTGCCTATTGTCCCGTCCTTCATTCCAGGGATTACTTGCCAGTCCTTCCCCAACTTTGAGTTCCCCAAACCTGCCTTCTCCCCATCCTGTTTTTGGGTTTTCCAACTTCTCCTACAAGTGCAGTACAGATTTTAGTAATCCTCCCTGCTTCTGGAGTCTCTCCTTCCAACTTGCCTCCTAGATGTCCCCCTCCTGGGGTCCCCATTCCTTTCCTCATTGTAGGAGCTCTGGGCACACACATGCCTGCACTGCTCGCACTTCCAGAAGTTCTGTTCCCAAGCTTTCCCCCATACATATAATCCCTCAAAGTGTCTGAAGACAGAGCAAGACTGTTTAATAGCTTAAGGTGTTCTCTAGGAGGAACAGGAGCAGGTGGATGATGGAAGCTGGACTTCACTGTGAAGGAGGCAGTTGAAATCTCTATTTGGCAGTGCTGCAAAAGCCAGAACAAGCCTTTTCACATTTACATCACTCTTAATCAAGCATCCTCCTGTGTGGGCTGTAAGCGGTTCTGCTGTCAGTCTTTTTCATTGCCATTGGTTCCACTTTCAACTGAAGGAACCAAATATTCACTGAAACAGCAACAGATAAAAAGGAACTGAAATGACAGTCACCATGCTAGACATTCCTATCCCTGAGTCAGTGCATATTTTAAGCCAAATGAAAGAGAACTAACAAGAAAAGCTTGGAGAAAAGACAAGTTAAGCTAATAGTCTGGTAGTTAGGATGGTTCCCTGGGAGGTGCAGTATCAAATCCCCTTAGAGAAAGGAGGCAGTGAAGCAGAGTCTTTCAGCATCCTGGACAGACTCTGTGCACACTGGGCTCTTTGGCAAAAGGGAGGTAATACTGGCACTTTCACCCTCCTGCTCCCTTTTTCACCTCCCATGTTGTCTTCTTGCTGGAACCCTATTAGAGGTCTTTGAAGCAGCCATCAAGTATGTAGACAAGAAAGTCTCTGTGCATACAAGAGCCTGTTTATCCTACTGAAGGGCCTTGAAGCAAGCTTCTTCCCCAAAGGTTCTCTAGGAATATAAACTCTCATGGGATAAGGAGTGGATGAATGATTAAAGGATGGGAAACAAAAGGTGGAAATAAGCAGCAGTCTTTCACAACAGAGGAAGTTCACCAGGGCAGTATCAGAGGGATAAGTGTTGAAGGCTGTGATGTCCTGTGGACTCAATACATTACATGGCAAATAAGTGGGCAATAAATGTGAGAAACCTGTTGGTGGCATGAGGACATGCTGAGGAAAACCAGAAGGGTTACCTGTGAAGAGCTGCAAAACAACCATATGCTACCAAGTGACAAGGTGAGAAAACAGCAGGAAAACTGCAACCTAGAAATTCAAAATAATGGGCATGGGAAAAGCAGGGCTGACCTCATTATATCAAGATGGGCTCTTGGAAATAACAGAATGGAGAATGCTGGGATAACATAGTGGTGCATCTGCATCCCAAAGACTGCATGCACTTCTGGTCCTGCCAGCTGCAAAAGGACTTGGCAGAACGTAAAGTTCTTGGAGAAGAGCAATGGGAAAGATTTGAAAGTGCTTCCATATAAAAAGACTAAGGCCAGACTGAGACTGGAAAAGACACAACTGAAAGACAATACACTAAAGGTATTTTAAATAATGAATGGTTTGGGGGAGCGATCATTTGCTGTCCCTGCCTTGCATAGACTGAGGAGAACGAGGTGAACTAGCGGGTGGAAACTCAGAGTAAGCTAACGAGGGGTTGGCTGCAGAGTCACTGTGGGACAGATGCAGGAATCTTACACGGGTTCTGAACGACGTAAACTGAAAGGTCATGCAAGAAAATCCACTGGGGGCTTTTGCGTACAAATGTGACCTCTCTGGGCAGGAGTTCACTAAATCAAATTGCTGTAGGTGTATTGCAGGGGAATAACCCTGTACATCTGCCCAGACACCCAGTGCTGAACACCAAGCCAGGCTGGCTTCCATCTCATCCAATACTGCCAACCCGCTGAGCTCGCCTGTGCCCTGGATGGGGAGCACTGCTTCGGAGCAAATAGAGTATTTGCTTTATGTCAAATTAAAATAAAATACTTTATTGGTATTTCTTCATGTCCAGATGAGGATAACTAAAACATACTTCAGTTTAATAAGAACTAATTTATTAATGTGTCTGGTCTCAGAAATTAAACTTAAAACTGCTCACAGCATAGGCACAGTGGCAGAACAAACTTGCAGCTGCCATCAGCAAGGCATTAAATACATAGATGGCTACAGACAGGCCAGAAGCATAACATCCTATGTCTCCACATTGATTTTTTTTTTTTAATTCAGAATCAGCCTGGTTCTGTCTGTGATGCTACATCATTCCCTGAAAGTGTGAAAACAAACGGATTTGGCATTAATGCATTTTTCCATGGCAGGCAAATGAAAACATGCTCTCATGATTTAAGAAGTCTCTGCAAGACTGGTTGGTAAATAGCATAACAAGTGCTGAATAGTTTGATTACCAAAGCCTTGTATGAACAAATAATTAATGGATTACTGTACATCCCACAGTTCACCTGTCAAGTAGCTCCTGGTAGGTGTTGTCAGCCCAAGACCACAGAGAACTTGGAGGAAAGTGGATGGCAGTAAGACTAAGACATCCTCAAAGCTTCCTACTAATTTTGAATGCCTTAATTTGTAAATTCATTGTAGAAAGTGATTTTTGGTCTTGTTTTACATACAAGGCTTCAACCTCATGAGTACACAATAGCAGTGAAGTGGTGAGTGCTGGTACCATGAAGCTTGGGTGTGCAGAACTACCGAGTGCTTTGGCCGGGGAGCTCTGTGACATCCCCACTGGCCTCACATCAGGGTACGACAGATCTGGGAAGGGTCTTTCAACCCTGTCTCCCCAGACCCTGCTCCCAGCAGGATGTAAATTCAGCTTCCTCATCCTACCATTTTAAAACAACGCCAGCATAGACCAATACATATGAAATACGCTATGGTCTGCCAATGTTGAAATTATATGAAAATAACTCCAATACAACATTTGTTAGCGACACTTGAAAAAACAGGTAACCCAAGGAAATGATGGAAACCCCTAAGAACCTGGAATCAATGTTTGCTGAAACTCTACAGCCCTCTCTCGCTGACAGGCACCCCTCACATGGGTGCAGACAACATATTCCTCATTTCAGTTTTCCAATTAGTGCAATGCCTTGATCAGCTCATTTAAAGCTGAGAAACTGATGGGAAACTGAAGAAAGAAGGCTTCCCCCCGCTTTTTCTAATGTAGGTTAAAAAAAGACTTAGCAATTCCAAAAGTTATGGGACAGGGGGACCTGGATCAATAATTTCAATTAACTAACCAAAAAGAATGCCTTTTCATTTCAAACAGAAATTGAGGTCTAATTAATTTATTTGTTTTTCTATTATCTCTTAATGTTATTCTTTTTAACTGATAAAATTTGCTGGTTTGTTTGGTTTCCAACCAAACAGACACAAGTCAGGCATGTAAAGAAATCAAATTTAAAAGGGGAATGCATCATCCATCATTTTCTGACATAAGAATGTGAACATCAGAAATATGATTTGTTGAAGTACTTATACACATATGAGCAAACCAGCATGTTTCGGTGCTATGAGACGCGCTGAGACTCAATACACCTTTCTTCAGCAAAACATCTAGAAAGTATAAACGCAGGGCAGAATAAAAAAAAATCCCTTCTAGAATGGACAAACCTCTCACTGCATCCAGCGTGGTGCAGGCAGGGAAAGCTTGTTAGTGGTTACAGAGGGGAGCAGCTTATTCCCCCAAGCATGAAGATTGATTACGGTTGGCTTAACAGCCACATCTCTGAATGCAGTAGTCTGAAAAGCGGTCAGCGAGCCTTTCCTGAGCTCAGCCTGGAGCCTTGGCCTAGGGCCGGCCTAGGGCTCCTAGAGCGCAGAGGTGCCCCATGGTCCCAGCAGGCATCCCTGGGCCTGTGGCTGGCTGGCACCTCCCCTGCTCCGGCCCTTCAGGAGATTCCATGCAGGCTCCATCAGCCTTGTTGCGCCTTTGAGAAATCTGGGCCAGTTTTCTTGCTTTCCAACCTTTTTTTTTTTTTTTTCCCCCAGGTCTCTCTGGAATCTCCCCAAAGGACTCAAGTTGTTCTGTTTTCTTCCTCAACCCAAAAAGCAGTTCTCCTGAAAGCATGACCCTTCCCTTTGAGCCTCCTGTTTTGAGCTGATCATGGCTACAAAGCCCGCAAGTACAAATCTACGTAAGGGGAAACCTTGTTGTTATTCCCCAACACATGGGGACAGAGGTGAAGTTCAGTAGCCAGCAAAAATTAGGCATTTCACCCAGTTCAGCACTTCATGAAAACAATAAATCCTTTATCTGTGTATTTAGATACTGCCAGTTGATCTTTTAAAATCTGTCCTGTATAAAACTGCTAAAATATGGTCTATTTTCAAATAGACTAGGCTGCAAGTGAATAGTGTGCCTTAAAAAAACCCAAACCAACTCCCCATCCCCTCCCAAAAAAAAATCTCATTAAGCTGAAGCAAAATTTTCTCTGTGTTCCCAAAGGAATGCTCCAACACTCTGCTGTTGCTTCTCACTCAGGAAACTTCAGTAATGGAGAGACTGGTGTGTGCTCACATGCAGAGTTTCACTCTGCCTCTCCCTTTTCTTGTCATGCAATGGTTGGCATCTCAGAGAGACCAGCCCTGGTTTTTCCTGTTCTGCTGGCCACTAAGTTGCTGGGAAAACACCTCAAGGGCTCTTGTCCAGGCTGGCTGTGTGTGAGGAACTCGTCTCATGTGTGAGAAACTCGTCTGCCTTTTCTTGACCTCAGACAGGGACGGCTCTTCGCCTGCCAGCACCTTTCTGTGAGGCACTTCCCGTCATTTCTGCCCACTCCAAACACAAAGATGTCATGATGCAGGTAGCACACCCGAGACCTGCAAGAGTGGCAGGACTAGGGCAGGACATCTTACAGCAGACCAGAGACCCACACTACGTCCTCTGAGTCTGATGAGTCTCCTCTATGTTGGCTGATATGCCCCATACATATTTTGACTGTCTGAAAAAAGATGGCTCAGAAAACCAATCTGGCTAAAACCTGCAGGTTTTAAGTAGAGAACATCAGTTGAGATCTAACTGGGAAATCAGGGCAAACGAATCAGAGCTCTGGAACTGATGATAGTTTCAGTGCTGCTTTTAAGCAATGGAAGCCTTGAAAGAGAAATCACAGACTAATGTTTTCCATGCTACAGGTGTAACCTCATCAAGCTTGTCATCAAGAAGAGGAGGTGATTTCTTGCTTAGAGCTCGTACAGCTAAGCACAGTATGCTGCAGCTCTTAGATGTTTGCCCTCCAACAGGGATTTCCAGGTCATCTTGAAAACTTCACGCATGCAAAATTCTTCATTCTCAACAGTCCCAAGTATGGCAAAACACAGGCAAGCATCAACATTAAGAGGCGAAGACTCAGTGGGCAAGAAGCCAGTTTGTACATTTCTCTGCCCCTTCTTTTTCCCCAGTCCAGGCTGCATGTTGAACAAGAGCAGAGGAATAATATAAAGTAAGGAGGGTCACGAAGCAGTCTGCCAATCAGTAATACTACCAGGACTTGCAGATTGTGGTGGCTGATGTGTCTACCAATGCAAAGCAGTCACAGGAAGAATGGCATTTGTCAAAAGTTTGTGTGCAGCTTAAAAAACCCTAACCTCTTTTCTTAAAAAAAAGAAAGAAAAAAAAGGATCTACAAAGAGTATTAAAACCCAACAGACGGATATTTATATAATCCCACTATTAGGATCAAATGCAACAGGTCAGGGAGAAAATAAGAGACTGAAATCTCCCCAGCCTGTCACCCACGCTGTGCCTGTCGCAGGAGCTGGCACAGCAGGGCTCGGGGAGGCTCCTCTGTGCAGGGCTGGACTGAGCTGAATCCCCTGTGTGATGCAGCGCCCGGCGAGCACATGCTGGTTGTTTCTGCTGCATGTGGGCAGACACATCCCAGGTGTTCTCTCCAGCATGTAGACCTTAGGGCATGACACAGCTTGTTCCTCCCATACAGATAAGCTATCAGCTGAGCAGCTCCAGTTAAGCAAACTCAGTTTTGGGTGTGAGATACAAAGAAGATACAAATGTGCCCCAACCCCTTTCACCAAATCAAGTGAGTAGTCAAGCTCTTTTGTTCAGGGAAGCACAGCATTGCCAGCTGGGCAGGGAGGTGATTGTCCCGCTCTGCTCTGCACTGGTGCGGCCTCACCTGGAGCACTGTGTGCAGTTCTGGGAGACACAGGATAAAAAAGATATAAAGCTACTGGAGAGTGTCCAGAGGAGGGCTGTGAAATTGGTGAGGGGTTTGGAGGGGAAGCATATGAGGAGCGCTGTTCTCTTTAGTGACCAATGACAGAACCCGAGGGAATGGCAGGAAGATGTGCCAGGGGAGGTTTAGGTTGGATATTAAGAAAAGGTTCTTCCCCCAGAGGGTGGTGGACACTGGAACAGGCTCCCCAGGGAGGTGTCACGGCCCCAAGCCTGACAGTGTTCAAGAAGAGACTGGACAACACCCTCAGACACATGGTGGGGACAGTGGGGTTGTCCTGTGTAGGGACAGGAGTCAGACTTGATGATCCTTGTTTGTCCCTTCCAACTCAGGACATTCTATGATAATTTAGCACCCAAAGAACCATTGAACTACTGATGTTGCTGTACATGTGACAAACTGAAGTTGGGCAAACGTACATACATAAAAGGCAGCATTGAGCAACTGAACTGACACCTGGGACGCCCTGGCCCCTCAAAATTCTGAGCTTATAAAAGAATAGAAGCACACTGAAGAGTTTTTGCAGCTGAAATTGAAGAAAACACCCTCTCACCTAAAGCCATGAGTATATGAGAAAACTATTTAAACTACTGTTTAAAAACTATTTAAACTATTTACACTCGCTTGACTCAGTCTCCATTCAGCTCAGCCACGAGCAGTCCCAGCTTTGCTGCCAGCACTGGCTCAGCAGTCACTCTTGCCAACCAGGCTCCGGGTGGCACAACAGCAGGCACCAGCCAGACAAAATGAACAAACTGCTGGAAGGGAAGTGCAGGAGCAGGAGGGAGGAAGCAAGAGGAAAGAACAACAATGAAGTTGAAAACAGCACCAGAACAAACCACTGGGGTTTTCGCATGAAACCTCTTTTTAGTTACTAGTTGGTGGCATTTGCCACTGTCACAGCATGAGGTTAGGAAACTGCATGCGATCCTGGTCCTTGAACACATCCTGGTTTCAGTCTCTGATTTCTCTGTGTGCAAAAAGCTGACAGGGCCTCCTTCAGCTGCCGAGAGCATCATCTGCCCAGCAGCCATGGCTCCCACTTGGCAGCACATGTGTCCTTCCTGCAGGCAGCACAGAGGGAAGCAGAACCAGGAGGCTCAATCCAGGCCTCGGTTAAAGCATGAACAGGTGATACTGAGTAGAGAAATGAGAATATTCTAGAAAAAAAATCATAACTGTACAGTAGAAGCTAGTGGAGCAAACAAAGCTCAGCACGCAGCAGGCCCTCCTTCCTGCCAGGCTCAGCAGAGGGAAGGCAAGCGTGGGTGCTCTGCTGCTGCCTCCAGGCAGGGAACAGCTCACAGACTTTTGGGGATGGTACAGACTCCTGTGTCATGAGCTCCTGGAGGAACACAGGCAAAACATAGCCTGCAACTGCTGCTGAGGTTATGCATTCCTACTGATTACTCTGATAAAAAGAAAAATTTTCCATGATGAGGACAGTCACGCATTGCCCAGAGAGACCGTGCAGTCTCCATCCCTGGAGCTGTTTTTTTTAAGACCCAGCTGGATAAAACCCTGAGCAACCTGGTTTGACCTCAGAGCTGACCCTGCTTTGTTTGGAGATTGGACAAGAGACTTCCTAAAGATCCTTCCAACCAGAGTTACCTTCCACAAACACTGCAGCCCCTACCCCTGCGGTCTGGGCAGGCCACGCAGCTTGCTGCAGCACCCCAGTCTTACTCCCTGTGGGAGCACCCACTCGAGTTGTCCACAATTTGCCACACCACAAACAGCCCAGCCTACTTTAAATGATTCAGACACCAAACTTGTGGGAGAAGCACAAGCTGGTTGTGACATACTGCAATCCCCTTCTGCAGGGAGACAGGTCCATGCAAGCACAGGAGGTGCCAGAGGGAGGGACTTGCCTGCTGTGACCTTGCACATTGAGTGGGGCCAAACCCTGCAAGGTCCCCCAGCATTCAGCTGTGTCTACCCAAAGCTGAGCATGACTCCCCCAGGCCGCTGTGGTGGAAAGGGTTAGGGTCTGCCTGCCCCGGACAGTCGCTGCAGCCGGTCTCCACTGCAGAAAGGGGGTGCAGATAGCTGCCATCACACACCCACCGCCTGCTCTGTGCCAACAGGGCTCCAAATCCAGACCGCGGCCTCCAGCAAGTCCAACCCATACAAACTCCTCATCCTCACTCCCCTCATGCCCAGCTGAAGCTGAAACCTCTGCTGGGGAAGTGGGCTCTTACTGCAGAGCTCTGAATAAATATTTCTATGAGCTCTTTCCCCTCCAGCTTTGCCTCAGCACAGCAAGGATTTCCTCGCCACAGCTAATATAAGGAAAAGGTGAAGGTACAGATGTACAAGCCTCATCATCTCATTGCCCAGCTCCTGTCCACTAGTAACCACCTCAGCAAACCCCATGTCTCTGTTCCAGCTGCAGTGGTGGAGAGACAGTGCCATCTCTTCTCCAGAGAATCTGATTTTGGGTGCTGTAACAGCTGGTAAGCAGCAATGGCCTCTGTTCCCACAAGCTGCTCACATACAGGACTAAAACCATAATGAAGTGTCTGCTAGGAGACAGCCGACTGCTTTAAAAGAGGATTTGTTAACCATCTACCCAAAAGAAAGCACTAAGGGATGAGAGGAGGATTACATAAAGGTTTTAAAAAGAGAGAAGACAACCCTCCCAGGTGGTGCGTGGTTCACGAGGGCATTTCCCACAAAAGGAAAAGCTGGGGAAAAGACTTCAAGGCTTCCTGCAGAAACAATAGGCTGTCATACAGTGCCCAGGCTTTAGAGGAGCAATACCTGGATGCATGGCATTTCGCCCCCACACCACCTCTCCCCCAAGCCCAATAACCAGCTCCCCAGTCTCTTCCTCACCAGCCTCTCTCCCCTCACAATCCCAGCTCCTCTGTGCCTCACAGCTCCATGCTCACCTCAGCCTGATACCCACTGGTACCTACACCCCGCTTCACTTCCCACAGAGCATCAACCACCATGCAAGCAACAGCCCCCCTGCGGTGACACCCCCCCCCCCGTTTGGGGATTTTGGGAGAAGGCAGCCTTCTGCTGCTGTGCCAGCCACATCTGGCTGTCCAAAACACTGCCACAGGGAGAAGAGCACCTACACATTGGAACACAGACGAGCATTACAGAACTGCTTCCAGAAATACAAAAATCACTTCCTTGGGAGAAATTAAATCAGAAGGCAGCTCCTGCTGCCCACACTCCTCCCACAGCCACCCACCTTCTGCTTAGGCCAGTAACCACTCAGGCTGTGTGGAGACGCATGGCAAGTCGGATCTTGCCCTGCTCTAGGCTGACCTCGCCATGTGCATGGTGGAGCATGGGAACCTCTGGCGTGACTTTGTTATGAACGTGGGCAGGGCAACTCCTCCACCTGCAGGAAACTTTGTGCTTCAACTCAGTTACCAGTATCCAATCAAAAATGGTAAAACAGCATCGAGTTTTCTTTCTGAGACTCAACCCATACTTTTCAACTGGATGCTTCTTTTTGTTCTTGCTGCTTCAGAGCTCGCTTGGTCAGGTAACTTCACTGCTAGGAAGAGATGGATTTTCTTTCCCCATGTGGCTTTTAAGGATCCGTTCAGTGAACCTGAAGACACTTTCTCGCAAAGTGACCTAGGTTCCATATTTTTGAGCTGTGTAGAACACTGATCCATCGAGCCAAAAAAAGGTCTGTTTGAAACACGTGCAAGGTCATCTTCTAAGTCAAAGGAGGAGATCTGCAAAACAAACCTAACAGGTCATGGTGTGTGCTCACAGGCTGGGCTCTGGGATGCTGAAAGCTGTGTGTTCCCTTGGGCAGATGTGCCAGACAAGTTTGGTTTTGACCTAAATCGGCTTCAAGTTTTCCAAGTTCTAAAACTGTGATAAATGACAAAACCCCACTGCTCCTCCTTCACCATATCAGCCTGGTGAAGCTCGGAGTCACTGTTAAAGTTAGAAAAACATTGTAAATAGCCGAAGAAAAAATATTTTTGCAGTAATACAAGTAAAAAAAAAATAAAAAATCAAGGGATGAAGTGCATGTGTACATACCAAGTAATGGCCTTCAAAGGATAAAAAACGTGGAAGTATGGTAGAGAACAACACTGTTCTATTGCTAAGCACTGAGAAAAGTGGTACAATAAGCAAGCAGGAAGAAATGCACTCTGAGAAGTCTTAAACAACAAACCCAACAAAATCAGAAAAAAATGGTTTAGAAGAGCCTTTAAAATGAGTTTTATTGTCAGAATTTTACAAGTAGCCTTCAGTGGCATCATACAAGAAGAACTCTGTTGCAAAACTCTAATAAATAGTCTGCCCCAAGTCCCAAAATATTTTTTGAAATAAAATAAAAACCAAACTTAAAAATAAAAGAGAATAAAAGCAAGACTTCAGGATGCTCAGAGATGTTAGCAATATTTCCCATTTACAAATAATATCAGGCATTATATAAATCTCCTTCATACAAGTCATTAAAAAACCCAAGACATTCTAAACCTTTACAAAAGCACTCCAGAAATAGTTCCAAAGAGATCCATTTCCATGACAAAACATTAGAGAAGAACTCCATGGGGATTAGCATCACAAATGAAGTTTGAGGTTGAAGTGTAGTGTGTACTTGTGTGGAGCAAGATTAAAGAGCATGAAAGAGGGAGCTGAAAAGAGCATGGAAGTTTCTGTGACAAGACTACGCCTGATGATTTTAATCTGTCTATTTGAGCATGTGGTAAAGGGGAGGGAGTGGATGCTCTTGAAATTAACCCCCAGACTGCACTTTATGCAAGGCAATAGTTATTAAGGTATTGACTGCATCCTCAGAATGGAGTAGAAAAGGTTTCTCAGCAGACTGCACAGTTCAATGCCTGCGCGGACTGCGGCGCTTAAAAATCGGGTTCTGACACCTAAAAGGTATTTTCTGGAGAGGTAACATGTTGTGGCAAGTTAACTGTTCCTTCAAAGAACAAGAAATAAACTTTCCTGGCATGAGGCGGTTTGGGAAATCTCATGCTAGACAGCTTCACTGGGGATTGGGGATTTCAGAGCTCCAACCCTATCCCAGTACTTTGAAAAATACACTTCTCGAATTCACCTTTACATATTCCTCTGTCTACCATCGTCAAAGATTTAGAAGAGCTCTCATGTAATAAAATACAAGTTGAATAAACATTTCTCAAATATGTTGCGATTTGAGAAGTCCAGAGAAACGGAATAGGAGGGCAAACGCATGGAGATGGTTTACGTGGATTTTCATGGAAACAGTTCAGGGCAAAGAAATCTTAAATCTCTTTACAACTTCAGCCTAAGTCTTCTGCACACATGCAAGTAACAGCTTCCCCTGGAAGGGAAGGGGACTGCGCTGCAGCGCTACAGCAGCCGTGCTCAGGATCAATCCGCCTGCCCGGTGCGGTACGAACGGCAGCACGCCCAGTTTTGCTGTTTGTGAAGCTACTTTGCAGCCATTGTTTCCACGGGAAACAAAGGCTGACAGAAATGCCAATGCAATGGATGTGTGACAATACACCTCGCCCATGGCTCATGTCTCTAGTCGCTCTCCGAACGTTACGATGCTGGTTGTTCTGTACCGTACGCTATGGCCACGCGCTCTCTGTAATGTATGGGAAGGTAGCACTAGCAACCAAGCGCAAATTGCTACGGAGACACCTAAAACATTGCATTACATCCCTTTGTCTGTGGCATACTTCAGAAAACAATGTAAGAAGAGCAGTAAAATAAACATTTCTTTCTAATTTTCTAGATGTCATAATATTTGCCAAAGCTGCAAGGAAAAGCAGATTACCTGAAACAGAGAGAAAAGAGTTAGTGGAAACAGAGGCAGACGGAACAGCAAGCCTGATCCAGCCTCCAAATCATTTTTATACATAACAGATAAACAGACAATGTGCAAAAAATAGACATTCACATTTTAGCAGTTAAACTTTTATTTTACCTTTTTAAAATTATTTACTTAAATTTTTCTACAAAAGGCAGACATTGATTGTTGATCTGCAATTGTTCCGAGTGCACGCAGAGATGCAAAAAAGGGTTATCGGAAGATGAAGGACAGGGAAGTGCTCTGACTATACTTTCACACGTCATGGTTAAGGTGGCATTAAAGCTTAAGTCCCCAGTAATAATATTCATAACAGATAGTTTCCTTCCCCGTACACTGTTCTCAGTTCATATCAATTGTGTTGAAAACCCATTCGGTGAATTTCTTGAGTTTCTCGGTTGCATTCTGGGATTCCTCCTGTAACCTCAAGTTGTCTTCCCGTAAATGTTGCACTTCAGCCTGGAGATTTGCCTTGTCCTCTTTTTCCTTAGGCATGAGGAAAAATACAGATCTTAGCGGAAATTTTAGGTGATGATTCCTACCTATATAGACCAGTAAGACTCTCTTAAGAAAGGATGATTCTCATCTTTGTAAGGATTTTATGTGCAGTAATGCACCGTTTTGTATCTAACAGACACTTGCGACATTTAATGAGCAGGATTTCTTTGTATTAAGTACTAACACAGAAGGTGGCTCCCCAAGTGGTGAAATAAAGCTGAGCATGCCCTGTTCTGTATGCACAACATGTATGTACAACTGCTCATGGTTAAATAAGGGATAGGAAATATTCCTGTGAATACCTCCCCAGCAAACAGACTTTTCATTTGACCATAGCAGATCCTTCTTGGGCCAAGCAAGCAGTAACAGAGTACAGAAAGCTTCCATAGAAGAAATTATATGTTGAGATAATACTGTCAACTTCTCAACATCAGCAGGATATATTTACACGGACTAACTTCAAGACTTTTGCAGTGTCACCTGAATTCAGAGTGGAGGCACTCTGAATCACCCTTGTAATTTAAGCAGAGGAATCAGATGCCTACAGATTTAGAAACTCCACCTTAGCCTTGCATAATTAGAAGTATGGTCTGAGAAAAGTAGTAAAGAAATGTCTTTTTCTCATGTAAGTATGAGACTGTCAGAGGCTGAGGCATGGCAAAGCAGGATTACACAGTTATTAGCATCACCCACCAGCGCTAAATACATGTTTTATGGATTTTCTGTAGATTAAATGTTTACCTTCCTTAAATCCTCTTGCAACATCTTCAGCAAACCTTCCAGTTGGTCCACTTTAGAGGCGAGAGTTGGAGGAGATTCTTTACTGTTGAAAGCAGGGAAGAAGAATAGGTGTTGATATGGTTTACTGTGTCCCCATAGGGTAGCTAACAGCCTTGCCTACACCAAGTGGCTTTACGTAGATATGCACTTGGGTACACTAAGAATTCACAAAATTGAACAAAAAGAACCTAACAACGAGTATATGGAACACATGCAGTGCATTAATGAACAGAAGAAATTTAACCCATTATTAAGTAGGGCTATCCCATTACTTGACTTCTTTACATCACTCTACTTCTACACATCATACGTGCCTTGAATTACCATTGCTTTGGACACATTCATGACCATCTCAGACAAGAAAGAACCAGCAAAAAAGTTAAACTGTACTTATGATTCTTCTGTTTTCACTTCCCACCACCACCTTCATGACCTTGTGAAGAGTTCTTCCGTGAAGCCTGGTGATGGCATCCAAATAAAGACGTTCCTACTTTTTTCCTTGGTTTGTAGCTGAGGAAGCCTGCATATCTGGTGCATTTACTTACCCTGTATAAGGCTTTATCTGTGCAGTAAGCTGGTCCTCAGCCTGATCACTACTGGAGGCAGCGCTCACAGGTCTGTGATTTTCGTCAGCAGCAGCAAAGAATGAAGCTCGCTGAACTGAGAAGGCAAACACAGAGAAAAACAGTGGCAGCAGTGATGATTATTTTTTCATGTATCGCACAACAGCTACACGACAAGACCTCAAAGCAATTTAAGTCTGTCTCAAGCAAGATAAGGTGATGACATACCAATATCCACTTGACGGAGGCAAACTGGCATTGCAAGTGTTTGCACCACGTTCTCCACTGGATTGGGTTCAACAAGCAAGTACTATAAGAGCTCTGGCACAGCCCTGCATGCCCACACAGATCGTACATCACCCTCGGGCTAAGCAGCTCTCCAGGAGGGAGATGCTGGAGAGTGCAAAGCAGAGAGACCCCAGCAACACTCTCAGAGTCCACCCAAGGCCAGTTCCAAGAGAGGCAGGAAGCCAAGCAGGAACAACAAACACTGTGCAGAACGTCCTGGGTACAACTGCATGACACTGCCCAGTAACCCAGCAACTCCATAAAGGATCTCTTTTTCTTGAGGAAAGAAAAGCTCACTGTGCACAATTTACATGTGGAAAGTAAAACGACCGATGTAATTTTTCAGAACCCAAAATTTTTTCCTTATGCTTTAGAAAATGTTCTTAGATTGAACTGTGAAGCCTCTTTCCTCCCTTGTGTCTATATATTTTTTTGTCCTGTAACTGCTCAGATCTTTTAAACACATCTCTAAGTCACTATGACATGTGGTTGTGACTGAACTACTGACTGTCCCTACCTCTGGACTTTCCTTGCACAAACAGTAACAGAAACACTTTATAGTTCAATAAATTAACATCTCTCTCCCTCAGCAGCTGCTGGTCTTTCAGTGGAAATAGAACAATATCACCTTTTCCTGCTTGGCAAATTTTAATTCTGTGCTTTCAACAACAGTAAAATGAATGCGCCTTGGTATTTGATTCAGTTTTTCCCACTCCTCTCTTTTTTCCTTTGAGTGAAAATACTGAAGGCTGGTGTAGCTCAGGGATCCAGGCAGCTTTTGCTTCAGCTAGTTGCAGATATCACTACTTGTAACTTCAAGGTCACGTGCTGAAGACACCAATCAACGATGTAGAAGAGAGGTGTCCAGGATCACAAATCAGAATTTAGGCTGCCTGGTACTTGTCAATCCCAACTGGCACCTGGCAGAGACTAGAGACTGCAATTATATCGACATCAGACAGCCGTTCCCCCTCCAAGTCAAATCCGAATACATTTTTACAGCAGTGAGATGAAGGTGCCAGCCAACACATCACCCCAGCTTTGCTTCATCTGAGGTGTCAGCTTGTTACCTCCACCACACTGACCTTTGTTCACACTGCTAAAGAGAAACACAAACGAGTTTGGGGGCTAGAAAAGTGAGGGATTCAGGTTAACGAGGACAGTCAAATACATCTAACCAAAAGGGGAATCTTTTCAACAGAAACTGCTGATCACAGTGAAATGCATTATAACCTGGGTTACACCTCTATGTGGTGGTGAAAAAAGCTTAACTACAAACTCATCTCCTCTTAGGGACTAGGGCTTACTTTGAACACTTTCTCAATGCTGCACAGCAGAAATATGAGACATGCTGACCCTACAACTCCTACAGCAACAGAGCAGGGCACACACGTACGTCTTGAACACCAGCTTAGACACGTGCCGTCTTATGGAAGGATTTGGCTGCTAGCACGGAAGAGCCCAGAAAGCAATTTACTTCACAACCTTCTCCAACCATGCAGAATAATGTCTAAAAGATTTGGGATCAGCGAAAACACTTTCATGAGGGTGGGACAGCATTTATGCAGAAATTAGGAAAAAGCACTTCTGTTTAATGCACCTAGAAGACTTTTCCATTGTATTATAGTAACTGTAAGGTAAACTCCCTTTGGGCTGAAGTGTATTGAATTTTAAATTCAAATACATCTAGGCAGCTTACAGTTCTCTCCAGTTTCCTAAGTTTCAAGGAGATGGAAAGTGCCAAAGGATGAAATGACACGTGCACATCTATGCATCTGGAGAACACAAGGGGAAGAATGGCAGTGGAAAAGTCTAAACCAACAATGCATATTTCCCAAATTACCTTGGCAGCGCACTTCAGCTGCACTACAGAAACTTCTTGCTAGTGCAGTAAGCAAGCAATCATTAGTGTGCTCATACGCTTTTCCCCTGCTATTTGACTTTACCTTTCCATTTCTGTGCCAGATGTCTTTTCCACCCTAGCTGTGATGTCTGCACCTGTTCTACATGAAATGAAAAGCAGCCAGTTTCACAGAAATTTGGCCAAACTGTAGCACAGAAGGATTCTAGCACAAAGAAATGGTCTCTGAGAACTACATACAAAGTTTTAGGCTGTTAAGACTTGAATTTCTATTTTAAATTAGCTTTAGCTTCAGACTAAGTAGAAACAGTAACAGCAACAAAAGAATGAGTGAAAAAAACCACACCAAAACAACCACCTACTCCCTAATAAAGCATGCACAAAGACTACCTTTCTATGTGTTACATTCTGAAAACTTACCTTCAAAAGCTTTGGCAGCATCTACCAAGTTTGACCAGTCCAGATCAGAGGCAGAATCAGGCAATGGCATAAGACCAGGGTCTGGCATGGGCTGCCGTCTTTGCTCCTGGATATCTGTGAGGGAGCTGTCTGAGGCAGAAAACTCTCCTAGAGCACAGCAGAACAAATTATAAACTCCATAAAAGAAAACCCCACAATTCCTTTCTTAATACTAATACAAATCCTATTTTTAATTTTTCTGGGATAGCACTTTTGGAACCAGTTTGATCAACTGTAGTTGACCAAACAGAGCATGTTACAAGCCAGTTTTCTGAGACTGTGCTTCTCACCAGGACATTCCCCTCTTTTCTAACCCGCCTGAATCTTCACAGCTTAGCACTTCAAAAGCCAATCTCTGCCTCCTCCCAGCGCTGGGGCTGGGGGCAGCACTCTTCTACCCAACAACTCCTGCTTCTGCACAAGCTGAAGATACTCTGGAGGTCTCTGCAGGTCACTGGGGCTTCTACGGTCCCTGACACCTATTTGCTCCTGTAAAAAAACAAAACTGGGTGGTTTTTTTTTTTTTCCCTCATCTCTTTACAATTTTGTAAACCAATGAGAGCAGACTTAGGTCTACCAAGATGAATCGGAACAAGAAAGCCCTTCAAATGACTTACAAAGCATTGGCCATCTCTGAGCAGTTCAGTGAAACCTCTTGATCTTTACTGAAAAATACCCACGCCCACCTGTAAGCTGGTATAATACATGGCCCGCTATGGAAAAAAGAATTTGCAAGCTTGAAAGAAAGAGATGAAGTAATTTTTGTACAAACTGGTGCCTAGCAAAGTGAAACAGCTGAATTATTGCTACTAATTAAGGAAAAATCTAATTGTAAACCAACAATTATATACTTTATTTCAGTTTACTGGCTGGATAATCAAAAAATGTGCAATGCCTGGTCAGTCAGCACATGAGTAAGCTCAGAAGCAGCAACAACCTGCTTCCTTCTGCCCTCTGTCAGGGCATAAAGTAAGTTTTGAAATATTTGTAGGTGCAATTAGAAGCTCCAGAGATGTAGGGGTGAGAAGATGGACTGGACAGCTGGGAGGATGCTGCAGAGAAGAAGGGTATAGTGAAGAATCCATTTGGACCAGAGCAAACAGAAAGACAGCCTGGTGGGCAGGACACAAGCCCACTGGAAGACAAATGTCTCTTTGGATAAATAATATTGCTGCATGGGAAGCAACGATCAGAAAAGCTACACTGCATTCACTTATCTGCTCAAACATCTTGAATATTTTTTTTGTCTGTGTGTTCACTTTTTATAAACATAAGTTCAGCTCTATATTAACACTGAGGACTCTTGCATTATCTCCCCAGGAGAGGGCAGTTATTTGGGAAGGTCTTAACATGAAAATACTTATAATTAGTGAAAAGACACACAGAATTAGGAGAAAAAACATAACCATTTGAAAAATTACCTGTTTTAAAAGTGTGAGTTGGATTGTTAATTAAGACGGATGAGTAAATAAGAATATTTTTAGCTCATTGTTTTCCCTCTTCAAAACAACTGAAGGTGCTCTGGAATAGCTGTTCTTTGTTATTCAGATCTTTGAATTTAAAGAATTTTGAATAGCTGGAAGCCAAATACTTGTGGTATTAAATATCCAGCTCTACTTAATCCTCCTCTCAGCAAAGGCAAGTGTGAGGGGAGACAATTTGTGTCACTGGTTCTTTTATCAGGCAGGCCTACCTTTTAGAGAAAATGGAAAATCTTGTTTTGTTGACACACGTATAAATCTTGCGCACTAGGAGGACTAATCGGTTTGGTGTGGAATAGAACGTGACAGCAAAAGAAGGTTTTGTGGTTTTTCTTTCGGAAAATGCAGACATCTAAATGAAAAGAGACCAAGTGCTGCTTTCCACTTCTACGCAGATGGGATCACTAATCTTCTGGCCCCAAGCCCTCAGAAGCCAAATCCACCCGCCAGTTACAAGCGTAATCAAGTTTGCAAAGTTATTTTAGTGCATATAAAAAGCAGAAGTGAAGAGAGTTCAGTTTCCTAATTCTTACACAAGAAACACGTTATACAGAAACAACAGCCCATGAAAATGTCAGGTTCAACACTGAAAACTGATGCCTGGTGATCACAGACAGATGAAAAGAATTTAAAATAGATTTCCTCAGCAGGCTTCACTGTCAAATGTATCCTGTGTATCTAAATACAGACTGTGCTTAGGGCTTGCTATAGTGACTTCAACCTATTGATAGCTTTGCCTTTTCCTCTTGAAACACACTAAAAAACATGAATAAATCAGAGCAGACATAGTTCTTCAGAAAATGTTGCAGAATCCTACACTGTGAGATCTAGCTCTATTTCTGGAAAACACATTTAGTACACATGTAGTTACGAGGTACAGCGGGAACCTGTGAAAATTCCCTTTCTCACCCACTGAGATTCACACGCAGCAACACACAACCTATCAGATAATCCTTCTGAGACTTTTCGGTAAAGTAACAGGGAAAGCTGAGCACCTTCTTGACAGCAGTTTACCAGTAACTTTTTCCTGTTAGCTGTTGACGTGTGACTAAAAGAATTAACTCAAGTCCTGAAAAATGAATAGGGTAACAGAGCGAATGTAAAAAGTTTGTGCAATAAAAACTGTATCTGGCGTAGTTGTACATCCAAATGTCCACTAGTATTTATCCACTTTTATATCATTACTTTCCTGATACTATTTTGTTCCCATAATCCCATGCTAATAGAACTGACACCTGCAGTTGTCACCGGTGTATAGCCAGTCATATATTATTTGCCCATTGGTTCAACTGGTCCATATGTCTCCTGGAAGAAACGGTGAAAGGTAACTGCAGTTACCTCATGCAGTCTTATACCCACTGAAGTGAGGAAAAAAAAAACCTCCCATCCTATTTTATATTTTCAGGCACGTGACTTGACTCTCCTCATTTTAGCAAAATCAAGATGAAAGTACTAATTGCTATAACAAACATTTTCCCATAACATGATTAATGAAGGATTCCTTTGAAAGTAGAAAAACGTGAAATACACTCACCATGTAGTGATTTCATTCCCAAAGTATACGATGGTCTCCGTAATGGCAACGACTTTGGGAGAGAAGGGTACGTGCTGGTGAACAGGACATCATTTGGCATTGCTTGGTCCAAGAGCGAGGCCCGCGAGGCAAAGAAGTGGTCCCTCTGACCACTGTAAATACTCTCATCTGACAAAGTCCTTTGCAAGGCACGCCTTGTGGTAGGAGTGCTGGGAAAGGGAGACTGACAGGACAGAGTGTGTGACTATACATTGATAAAGACAAATAAAAAGAAATGAGAAAAAAAAAATCAATAAAGAAAATTCTGAAGTCTTTTCTGAAATAGTTTTTAAAACTTTTTTTTTTAATAAGAAAACAAGTGTTAACAGTTTTTCAGACTACATAGGAGAAAGAACTAAAGGAATCTGCTTTGAAGGAAGTTATAACTGGATAACATATACAGGTTTTTTTAGCCTATCTCTTAAATACCCTCCAAACTTCTCCTGAAGTGGAAACCTCAGGCAGCCCTTGCAGACTCTAGAGCCGATGTGCAGCAGAGATAATGTTTACAGAAACAGACTGAATGCTGCATAAACCAGAGCTGTCCCTCCTGCCTGGGGGCGGCTGCCTTCCTGCAGTCACAGCACCAGCAAATGCCAACTCATTAGAAGCCTCATATTCCTGTACAAGGAGGAACGCCCACCACCACTTTGATTCTTCAGAAGGATTTGAATCAAAATGAAGTAAATAGTCCCATGAGTGGGAAAACTTGTGTCTTACCCCCACCATCATCCCAGCTTCCTCCACGCTCCACAGCGCAGAAAGCCATGCATGGGTAAGGTTACCAACCCTCTGGCCAGTGCCAGCGAGCTGCTGTCACAGAGCACACAACCGCGCCCATCAGCAGAGACACTGATTTTCATGACACCTGTAGCAATATAACTATCGCTAAAATATGACATTTCTTTATGGTTTAGTGAAAATTTGGTCCAAAGGCTTTCCTGGAGAAATGGCAAACAGAAAGGACGATCTCACCACCCTCATTTGTTCTGTAAGCAAGTTGAAACAAAAAGGGAGATAATACGATTTCTGGAAAAGGTGATTAAACATTATAAAGGGTTGCTCATTTACACATAAAAATGGTTCTCTCTTCTCAGAAAGAGGAAAAAGAATGTTTAAACAGACGGCACTTTATTCCTGTGATCAAAATCCCACACCACCAGGTGGGAGAAGAACATGGAGGAGGGTCTATTGGTACTGTACAAGAGAAGATAATGTGCTCTTTTTTTTTTTTCCTTCTTCCCCAAAACATTACAGAATTTGATATTAAAAGACTGCTGCACGTTTTGGTTTTATGATTAAGGACCAGAAACAATTAAGATTCCAAAAACCTGCTATCATCAAAAAACAAGGAAGGAAAGAGACACCATGTCCGATGACAACTTCAGTTACATCAAATTCTCTGTCCTGCATTGCCTTCCTCAGGACATGCCCATCACAGTATGAACCCTACGTACATAGTTAACACTACAGAAATGACACCTTCCGGTACACAGTTGTCACTATGTAACACTGAGGATAAACTGCTTTTTTATCCTGAAATTTAAAAGCTCAACCAGCAGGTTCATGTTATGATCCAGTGAAATCTCCCAGTGCTTGTCCTGAAGTGGCAAAGGGAAAGAAAGGGCTGCCAAGTCAAGCAGCTTTTACTCAAGGGTGGTAAAATTCACTCAGTGTCAAAGAATTAGTAACTGGAATCACCAGGTAATATCAGATGTTGAGATTAAAAGGTTGCACAGATACAAGTATTTGATGGAGTCGAACAGCAACAATAGGAGCAGGAATTGTCTTCCGGTAACAGAGCAGAGGGAAGAGAAAAAGAAGGATGACTTGTCTGAGGAGATATAACCTATAAGGAGATAACGAAGGCTAGAAAGATAATAAAAAAATGCACAAGACACACAAAATCACAGTCTAGAACAAATTCTACCAGCAAACAAAGCCTTTGGCAGACAACAGACAGGAAGGAGGAGGATTTTTGGTCTTTGTGCAGTGAACTAATGAAGGGCATTATAATTCTTTTTCTTTTTTTCCTTTTTTTAACTGTCAAAAACTGTTATGCCGTATGAGCAACTTTTTGTAAGATGAAATATAAATCATGCAGTGGGCAGAAATGACAGTTACTGTTAAAATTGAAAAGATTTAATTTATTGATGTGATAGAATGTTATTAACTTGAAGTTTATCAAAAGTATAACCGGAATTAACATACTGGTTACAGTCACCAGGAAATAAAGATCAGAGTAAGAATTGATTCACTAACCCCAAAGCAGAAAAACAAACCTGGGAACATACACGCTTTTCATGGTTTTCAGGCCACCTCCTTAAACAGAATGGAATTTTTTGGAATGAGAACAATCCTCTTGCTCAGAAGAACCAGCAGGAGATGCTCGCACTGCCCAGGTCCCACTCCTCTCAGAACTATCACTAACCTAAGGAAAACATATCTTGCCATTGGCAAGGTTTTTTTTCCTCTGGCCTCAAAAGTAGTGAGACCACATCTGGAATATTGTGTCCAGTTCTGGGCCCCTCAGTTCAAGAAGGACAGGGAACTGCTGGAGAGAGTCCAGTGCAGAGCAACAAAGGTGATGGAGTGGAGCATCTCCTGTGTGAGGAAAGGCTGAGGGAGCTGGGTCTCTTTAGTTTGGAGAAGAGGAGACTGAGGGGTGACCCTATTAGCGTTTATAAATATGTAAAGGGGGAGAATCACGAGAATGGAGCCAGGCTCTTCTAAGTGGCAACCAACGATAGGACAAGGGGTAATGGAATCAAGCTGGAACACAAGAGGTTCCACTTAAATTTGACAAGAAACTTCTTCTCAGTGAGGGTAACAGAGCACTGGAACAGGCTGCCCAGGGAGGTTGTGGAGTCTCCTTCTCTGGAGACATTCAAAACCCACCTGGACACCTTCCTGTGTAACCTCATCTGGGTGTTCCTACTCCGGTGTGGGGACTGGACTGGATGATCTTTTGAGGTCCCTTCCAATCCCTAGCATACTGTGATACTGTGATCTGAAATAACCTCTGTGCAGAACATAGCTCTTACAAGTTTTAATAAGCCACTGTGGGATTTCATAAGCAAAGAAAGAAGTTGCAGCTCTCTCTTTCGCGTAGTGGCTGTGGAAAGCATTTAGGCTCTGGGTGATGAGTCCGAGCTGTTAGGCACTGACTGTACATAGAAACTGTACAAATCAGGATGTTCTCTTCAAAATCAGGGATTTTTAAAAATAATATATGCACTGGGGTTATTATACACATTTTGAAACACAGCGGGAAATGTTTTTACCTATTTATTCTGTATAAATATTTGCTTAATTTAGGAAGCATTCTTGTCCTTGTGCAGTAACAAGATTAGAGAGGCATAAAGGCATGCTTTTTGCAAGGGTTTCAATGCTGTCAACAAGTCACTGCCTAGTGATGCAACCAGAGAAGAACAATTCAAATGCATAACAACACTACAGGATTTCCCATGAGCCTGCAGTCCTAAATGCTTGCAATTTGGCATACCAGTCTCTTCAAATTTGCACACAAAACTGTAATAATATTGTAGTGACTGTGCCCCAAATGTATTTCTCCAGTAGATAAGTCTGTCACAAATGGATGACTTTCTGTCCATGATGAGAATTCAGGGAATGCTTTGCATTTTATTTTCCTGTTATGGGTGAGAATAAAAAAGATCCTGAGAAACTCTTGAGTCCAAAGTCCAACCCTGTAAGCCCTGTATGAACAAACGCTTCAGGTTTGCTTTGAAAGCACTCAGCATTTTCTACACAGAAATCTTAGAGCTTCACAGCCTTCATCCTTTTCCAAATCGTGAGGCATTTGTTGTAGCAGTTGATATGCCTAGGCAGCAATGAACTCAGCAATCAAATCCTTATAAAGTGTAACTTTACACGTTTCTATTTTGTAACAACGGAACTGTAACTTGGATCAGAAGAGGGCTTGTGCATTGATCTTCAGGTGTTCCCAGATTTCACTTAACTGTGACAGGAGATGGCCAGATGACAGACTCTCTAACATACCTTAAAATTCTTCTGGGACTCAGGTGTTGGGCTATCAAGATCTATCAACTTCTTCAGCTCTTCTTCAACAGTGGACTTGGATGCTCGTTTCGGTGATGCTCGGAGATCTCTCGCTGAAGCACGCAGCCGAGGGTGGGCCATTTCATTGCCATCACTCTGGTGACGTCTTAAATGAAATGGAACAGACACATTCAGGTCTCAAATCTCTGGGGCAGGAGGCATGAATGAAACAAGAATTATAGCACCCTCAAGATTTTCAAAGAAAAAAGCTAGGTAGGGGGCACAGAGGAGAGGAAGGAGTTTCGCTAATACAGCAGAGCCTCATCTTAATGAATACCTGTTGAAGCAATAACCTTGTTTAAAAACATCAACTAGCAACACACTTGAAGGTTATCGTAACATTCTCTCAATAAGAGATTGAATCTATTAAAATAACGTGTATTCTGTACAAAACTAAAAAAATATAAATGTCTTCAATGAGCCCCAAACCAGCAAATTGCTAAGTTTCTTATATCTTTTAACTGGCTTTTTATAACACAGTTATCATAAAGGTTCACTATCTCCTTTTGACAGCCAGCTAGTGGTATCATCTAGGGATACTGTGCTTGACCCAATAAAACTCAAGAGGGCTTGAATATTTTAAATGGGCTTTCTGAACCACTTGCTTTCCAAGTCGTACTAGACTTACAGGAACAGTATTTTCACTAGGAAGTTGTTTCTCAATTTATTTTCCAAAAGAGACGGTTGCCTGTTGTAACGCAGAGAGATCTTGGCTTGTGTTCAGCCAGTTACACTAGATACTGGCAGCAATCTTAACGAGGCCACATGGAGTGCCACAGAGCTAACGCACGGTACTACTACATGGGTGAGAGGTTTAAGGAAAACTCAGGCTCTATGTTAAGAGGATTTTCAATATTTGCTCAAATAGCATTTTGAGTCACTCTTAAGAGCACCTGAGGAAAGATAAGCTTTAATAGAACTCAAATCCATACATGTCTCCAGAAATGATAAAAAAAAGCTTTTACAAGTCAACAGGGAATGAGATTAGCTAACTATCAAATATTTAAGCCTAGCTGCAGAACTCTAGATTAAAGTTCTACAGAAGACTAAGCATTCTATTCAATAGTCTTGAGCTCTTCTATACAGAGAAGTGTCACACATCTCAGTGCTTCTTTACAATTAAAGCAAATAACCAAACAAGAGAATCAAAAACCAGTCTTACTTTCTTGAATCCATAAACCCCACCGAGTTTATTGTCCCTTCTGGCTTTTTCCATCCAATCAGATACTTGCTAGTAGCACCCTGGCGAGGGTAGAAAGTCCTGGGACCAGATGAGGAGGAAGAGGAAGAGGAGAAAGAAGGTGCGAGCTGGGGAGAAGTAGCAGAATGAATCTCTTCTTTAGGTGAGCTTCTGGCACTGGTGAAAACAACCGGGCTGGCAGAGTGTCGTGAGCTCATGGTACTATGAGAAAAAACATAATAAAGACAAAATTTGCCTCAAATGTGTATACATGCACCTTGTTTAACTATTTTTAAAGCAGAACTCTGAGCATGAGATGTTGCTTGGATCAACAGCAGGTAGAGTAGCAAAACCACTTTGCTCCTCTCAAGGGCATTCCCACCAATGTTTTATTAAAAACATCTCACATAGTAATGAAAAATTTTGTAAGCAACCTCTGAGGATGCAATATACCACCATCCCCTCACTACCCTTCACAAATGGGAAATTTAGGGTTCACAGTCAGTAGGCAGCTTAAAAGTAATACAAGAGATTGCAGCTGAATTAGCAAAAAAGAGCCCAGGGTCCAATTTCTTGCTGGGATTCCTGGTTGTGGAAGAAAACATATTTTGAAGTAACTTAAGCAACCAGAAACATCTCTTTAAGACCCCACAGCAAGCCAAAGAAGCAGCCCCTACCTCTTTCAAAGCAGGGCTTCCTGGATTTTGCCTGAAAGAGAGTTACCATTTGCAAAAAACCCTCTTAAATTGAGAAATTTGAGCAGGTCTCTAACATGTATCACAATTTGTCTAGAGAGCAAAAAGAGCTGGGATGACCAATTGCAGCATATTGCTGAAAGAAGGAGGGGGGCTTTATATGGGAGCTACTCTTTAGTTATGCTGATATGCAAATCTGATGCAACTTGCATAATACCAGAAGCATGAGGACTTCAGACAATATTTACTATAACAACCTTAAAAGGTCAGGCATTTCTAAGCACAGTTACAGGAAAACTTTGCGCAAAACGTTAGTACTGAAATCGTGTTATATATCTGGAGACCAGTTTTCTATGAGATCTCTACACAGCTCTGTCACATTTTCATCCCTGTATCCAATGCTGCAAGGAAGGAATATGAAACAGATGGCCCCGTGCTAAAGAACAGTTTCTGACTGAGAAATAAAAATTAGCTGGGAGGCTGAATAAAGTCACTGAGTAACCTTTCCTAGCTTAAGAGAAAATTCTTCAAGGCTTTTCATATTTTGATGAAACAATGCATTTTTACATCTTGCTGAAACAGACAAAAAGACTTTAAGGTCAAATTTATGTTGCCACCTGGAAAAATAATCTCACCTAAATTTAGCCTTATAGAAGCCAGTTATCTAGTGTATGCCACTTGTCTGGCTCCTGCTGTAGTCAATGGAGAAATTTCCTCAGGAGGTGATTCCCCTCCTCTTAAATTAGGTGTCTCGGATACACAAGGAAAATAAATGCTCTGCAGTTTCTCCTCTCTCACCACTGACAACAGATAAGAGTCTAAAAAAAAAATCACCTTCAACTATGTTTCATTTTCATATGGCTCAAGTTAAGCAGCAACACGTAGGTGCTGTGGATTTAATGAGGAGTCTGAGCAGTCTGTACTCTCCCCACCCAAACGGCACCGGGTGCTGCAGCCCCTGCTTCCATCTCTCAGACCTGGGGATGGCTGGAAAGTCCCTCACGCCAGGGGCAAGATGCAGCTCCCCATATGTGCTCAAAACAAATGACTACAATACAGATTTTGTATTACATAATTTTTTTTTTTCTTCCTTCCATCTCTACATTTGAAAGGCCTATACAAAGGACGGCAGATTGGGATAATATAGGAAGAGATTTTCCTGTCCATCAAGCCCGTATATTTAGCTCTGCACACCATAACTTTCTTATTTGTAGCAGATATAAGTAAACATAACATATAGCAAGAAAGCAGAGAAAAATAAAATCTAGGGGGGGAGGCAGTAAATTCCATTCTCCCTTCACTCTTCTTTTTCAATACTGAAAGAAAACTCCTACACATGCTGAGTAAACCAGCCCATCTGTGAGACATCACCACCACAAAATTAAACCACCAAGATTTGGAGAAGACGCACATCTTTAAAGAAAGCATATGGGGCTATTTTTTTATCATTTTTACAACCTTCTACATACACTTACAAATGGAGAAGTCTTTTGCTTCAGTGTAGGAAAAGGGAAGTTCTGACCAAATTTCAGAATTCTTTAATCCATCAGGTAGTTCTCAAGGAAGTGCCAGTTGTGAGAAAACATTATCGATAAAAACCAATAACACCACCTAGATAGACTGGTAGTGTTGATCCTCAAAATTACCAGGCAAAGAGGGTAAAAAATGCTGTTCGGTATGCTCTACATAAAATGTATACATAAAATGCATATGTATACATAATAAAATAATGAGAATATTTTATTACATATCATATTGCATCTATGTATTTATTTAAAATATTATTACTTTATTTTAATATGTATCATGTAACAGATGCCAAGAACAGCCTGGCAAATAAGAAAATTAGCATACAGTTTTAAATACACTTTTCTTTAAAATGTATTGCATATTTTGAGTTGTGGTTTTACAATATAGTATTTTGGGAGGATATTTTGCTTCAGGAACTATGCACCAAACCGTGGATATGACTGAAATTTTTCATACTACCAGTAAACACAGGCAGGTCAATAGGGCACTGATAGATGGAAAGACACACTTGTTAACTGTCAGCAAATGCTTTGGATAAGATCTAAAATAACTGAATCAGAGCTGGAGCTCTATGGCAGTGATGGGAAGATATCAGAGTATTCAACACCAGGAAGTATGCAGAGGATTCCTCATACTGTAACAGACACCTGGACCAGCTTGATTATATCTGTAAGAAATTCAGTCCTCACATTCTTAGGACACAGAGACAGCCCCTGCTGGTCTCCCACCTCAATTATTGAGACATCAAGGATTACATTGAGGAAAAACTCAAATACTGCATGACAATCTGCAGGAATTACAGATGAGCCATTCATAAAAGTATTCTACTATCATTAAATAAGATTTAGAGTATTGTAAAATTATTAAAAGTAATGAAAAAGATACTTGATTAGAAATAGCCAGAATCTTCCTTTCAGTTTTGGTAAGAGGACCATAAGAAACCATACAGTCTAGGTAGAAGTGAAAGTTTTATCTTATTTGTTTTTTCTTGGGGAATTCATGCCATCAGCACATATGGCTTCATTTAATGACATTCAGCTATAATGGTTCTGTATAATTACTGGCCTACATAATGCAATTCTCCAGGGATGCTATGAGAAACCTGCACAATCATCAGGAAGGACTCTGGCAATGGGGGTGGAGAAGAAAAATAAAACCCAGCCAGAAGCTCTGCTGTAAAAGTTAATCACTGTAATTTACATTTTGCCACCAATTCTCAGGTACAAGTTCTTTTATGCACCATCAAATGATCTGAACGCTAATTATCGCTCCTGTCTTCTACAGACACAAACACTCTAATTTGTGGTTATTTTCTTTTCGTTTGTCACCGAGTTCTTTTTAGGGCCAAATTTCTTTTCTTCTTGCTCAGAAACCCGACTCTAAAGACGTTACAGACATTCTGGCAAAAGGTAAAAAAAAGTGAGAACCTACAAAGGGTAACGATTTAGAAACTGATAGAGAAACAGACCAATTAAGCCGTTTGTTTCTCATGGAAAGTCACCTACTCAGAATCATCACTCAGTCTCCCCTCCTTCACCTCCTCGGAGCAGGCAGCTGTGGTTACATTTCGGAAGTGCCAGATGAAGAAGCCTCCAGCTCCACGCTGCTGTGCCCCCAGAGAAAGAGCTATGGGAACGCTGGGAGCAAAGAGCTGGACCAAGGGTTTCCTCAGGTTCTGCTGATCAGTGGGTGGCCACCAAGTGAGGACGCCACAAGAAACAAAAAGAAAGCTTTTCAGCCCAGACTGCACCTTTGCTTTATTGTGAGGCACCTAACACATGTTCTAGTCTTTAAAAGCAAGAAATAAAGAACGAGCAAAGGTCAGCCTGTTTTTATTCCACCAAAATAAACTACGTGGGTGCAAGGATTGCGATATTTCTCAAGTATCATGCCCCATGTGTTCTACAAACTGCTACTACTCTTTGCAAAGAGCTGCATTTCTAACACCTGACTTTTAAATGAAACTGGAAGAAAAAAGCCAACTGTTTTCTTTAGCATACAGCCCAGGGAAACTTTACCGTGAAGATTTCAGTAACAGTGCCCCCAAACCACATAGAGTATCATTTCAGTATCGTCAGAGAAACATCACATAAGTTAATGCAGATCAAGCAGGGAAAATACCATGTTTGAAGGCACAGTGCTATCCTATAATAAATAATGAGACAACATCCTAGACTTAAGTTTGCAATCAGGTTACCAAGTATATCCATGGGAGATGAAGTTGAGAGCTGTCAGGGTATGCCTGCCCTGTGAAGATGTGTCTCTTTCTATTAAATTTCCTTGGCTTTTCTACTGAACTAATCCTATTTGGTGCTCAGAGAAGAAGAAACCAGAACCTCAGATGTACAATGATGCCATTTCCTTTAGGCCCACCTTTACAATAAAACTTCCAAGAGTTACATGTAAGTTTTCCAAGCTTCTTTGAATCACTTCTGAAAAAATCCTTCCAAATGGAAATGCTGACATCTTTATTACAATTAGCATTTTGTATAAGGATCACACATTTAATGCTACTGATAGTTATATTTAGAAAAGTACCACAGGGTGCATGGGATATCCTAATTAACATTAAAAAAATGTATATAAGCATGCTTGCCTTAAAATAGAAGTGATAAAACTGTAAATAACCACCATACACAGTTTTACTTTCAAGAAACGGGCACACAGAATCATGGAATCATTTAGGCTAGAAAAGACCCTCAACATCATTGAGTCCAAACATAACCTAACTCTAAGAACCTCATCCATACATCTTTTAAACACCTCCAGGGATGGTGACTCAACCACTTCCCTGAGCTGCCTGCTCCCATGCTTTACAACACATGCTGACACTGCCCAAAATTGAAGCAAATCCCTCTGCATAGTGTTTGCTACAGACTTTCTCAAGTCCTTCATGCATGCGTAGCTACTAGAAAGCCTCAAAGACCTGGGTGGAATTTATACCAACTGAATACGACCTTTAGTGTCAAAAACGACCAACCATGGAATCCAGAAAACCAGAACAGGACCACCATTAATAGACTACTTAGTCAAAATTACCATGACAAAGTACACAGAGACTCTTCACTACATCACAGTCTCTATGACAACCCCTACTTGCAGCTACTGTATGTGGAGTTGTTAACTGTCTGATCCACATCTAGCCTTGCATAAATGCAGCTTTGCTCAAAACAATTAGCAAAAATTGCTTCAGACTTCCCATCTGTAGGTATTTTAGCTGCACACTCAAAGCAGAGGCATCTTATGAATAAAAATGCAAAAGTCAGGATCTGCAAGGCCAACAAATTATGACGATCACACATCTTCCTTGAAAGAGCTATGGGTTTTTTGTTGTTGTTGTTTGTTGCTAGTACGACACAGTATGAGTATTTTTCAAAAAAACACACTGAATACTTCTGGGGAAAAAGGTTAGGAAAATGGCATAAAATATTTTCTCCCTCTAGCAGCTCTGATTAACTTGTCAAGTGGGTATCTTCCACCTGAGGTGTTCAAGCACATCATACATGTACTTGATATCGCAAATTTTACAAGTAGCAAAACTGAGGGAGAGAGGGAAGGTGACTGTAATGTGTCATACCCAGCAGCTTGCAGCAGAATGAGATTAAATCTACATGCTAGCACTCCCAAGCAACTTGCTCTCAAAGCAGATTTCTAAACAAAAAAAAAAGGGTGAAAAAATGCAAAACATCCAAAATGTATACTTGCAAGACTAAAAAAGACCCCCATATTAAACTGTTCTTTAATAAAACAGACTAATGTCCTTTCTGATCCACATGTGAACTGCAATTGTTGCATAATATTCCTTATGAACACATCAGACACATCTGCCTTCCGTTTAGTAGCAGCGGTATGGAATATGCTCTCAAAGGCATTTTTATTGTTATAAGCAGCAGCAGATGTGAAGACTAAAGGTGGTCTTAATTGTCAAGCATTCTGCACAGTGAGATCTTTAAAAACAGTGGCTAACATAAATAGAAACCTCTCTCTCCAACATCCACTTCTCACTTTCGACAGGTTAGAGAGTGAGAATAGGAAAATGAGCATGGAGGGGTCATTCTCATGAGAGGTGAAAATTACCTTGTGTGTGAGATGGCATCACTAAGACTGTAAGCACTGTTCTCCCTCGTTAGAGGATTGGAGGGCGGCTGACTCTTGCTGTGAATATCCAGGCTCAGTGAAGACTCGGCCTTCCGGTCCATGTGGCTCTCTTTTTCCAATGTCCTGTCTGCAATGGAGACCACTTCGCTGGAGCTGTGCCACAGCGGTGCCACCTTCTCCTTCGTGAGCCCTGTGCGGGGAGATGTCGCTGCTCCCAGGGAGGCAGTGCTGCCGTGGCTGGGTCCATAGGAAGTGGTGTCGATGCCACTATCAGCTGAAGTCCCCTGAAGGTAGTTGTAGCTGTTCAGCTCCGATTCGGTGCGCTCTCCACTGTCATACCATTTTTCATCACTGTGAGCACTGGAGGCGTTGCTGGAGAGCGTATTGCTGCTGGAATGGCTGGAGTAGTGGCTGTCCGACTACAGAAGAAATAACAATCCAAAAAACCCACACTTATAAGTTTATTTCAGAATTATGGCAGTAAAGAAGAGGAGGAAATAAACGGTTACAAAAGTCACCACTGCACAACAGGAGCTTTTCCACCTTGAGGTGTTGGATAGATAAATTGAGGAGAATAACAAACTCTAAAAATTTAATTCCAACACAATGCATGTGCTCTGTTCTGGGTGCACATAAAAAGCTCTCATATGGATTTGGAAGCCACGTCTTAATTATTCAGGAAAAATCAGATCTGTTTGTATTTTGCCCCAAAATACTTCACACTGTTTCCTTTCAAGCACAGCTCTGCTCAGCCTAGACCAGTGAAACTGGCTGAGTTGCATAGACTTCGACTCGGTTTAACACTACTAGAACTAAAAATTTTTTAAGCTTAAGAATCCAGTGTTTCAGAACATGAAGCATAACCCATCCACAGAAAGTGCACATTATTTTAATAATCCAATTGCCTATCAAGAGGTTAAGATAGGATAAAATAACCATTACTCTTCCTGCCCCTTTGTAGGAGGGTATATTTTCTCCTCAGCAGGAATGTCCTTTGCAAAATGACCACTGAAATGCTAATTTAACTAATCTGAAATTGTTTTTCAAAAGGTAGAATTGCAAGAAAGGAAGCTTTAATGCAGTGCTTTTAAACTGTCCCATCAGGGCTTGCCCCTGTCTGGCTGGTTTGTGTGTTTTGTCCGCAGTTACAGTCAACTGTTACAACGAAATTCAACGCCCTCAATTCCATAGCGGGCACTGGTGGGATATCCCCTTCCAGGAAGAATTTCTTGCCACACACTTATGACTGCTTAGTAGCTCGCCTACCTTTGGGGTATTTATATTCATCTGACTTCATTAATTTTAGTTTCCATCTACAGAATTTACCTAAGTTCTGATCATCTATATAATCAGAACTGAAGGAGTTTCTCAGTAGGCCATGGGCTTGTTGGTGACCATATGGCCTAGGAATAAGGGAAAGGATGGAGAGGAGACTTAGAACCACCCTCCCTATTTGTCTACTGGAATTTTACCAAACATACATGGGTGGAGATACCAGTCAAATATAAAAAATGAGATATTGTTTCTGTTTCCACTGGAAAAGAGGGAAAATAGAGAATAGGTGTATACCAAAAGCAAGAAATCTCAGCATCCACATTTCTTATTATACTAAAGCAACAACTGAGAGAAAAACAGGAGGAATATTAAGTTGATCTGGACTCCTAGTTATCTCTAATTAAAGTTACTGCTCTTCATTAGGAACTGCATCACTCCCCCCATCCATCTGTCCACATAAAGATTTACTCTAACAATGATTAAATGAGAAGAATGCAAGCTTTAGTAATTCCAGTGCTGCACTTTCCACACTATTGAGTTATGTATTGCATCATTATATGGTTAAATACATCCCATGGAAAAGAGGTCAATCTAAACATAAAAACTAGTTTGTGCTCCAAAGAATACGAAGATGTGTGTGTTGTTTTTGTTTTTAAAATAATAAATATGTGTTGTTATGACTTAATAACCTAAAAGCAACACCGCCAATTGTATTGAAAGAAGAATGCCAGTAAGCAGGAACGAATATCAAAGCCAGTTAAAAACTTTCTCACACCTAAATAAATGCAACTAATACTTTCCATGTAATCAGGCAACACAGCTCCATATTTTAGCTGATTGTACAAATAAATTAAAAAAGTGATAGAGCTTATTGGGTAATTTAACGTTTAACTTTTTTTTCCCTAGTGACTCAAATAATTTTCAAGACATGTTAAATTTATGAACATTACAGATTTTATCTCCTCTGTATGTCAATCAGGAAGTGACAGTCTCCAAAGAGGTGTGAATATCTAACTCTGTGGAGACCAGAAAGGTAGAATTTACCATTTAGACCTTAAACATGAATGAAATAAGACAGTGTGGGTTTTCTGTTGTTTTTTTTTCTTTCCCTGCCAGCAGGATTCCAGCAGATCTTTCAGACGTCGTCTTCCAACAGAGTGCAAGCAGGTTATGGAAAGTAATAGTTACACTAGATGAGGAAAATGGAGAAATTACAAAGATCACGATTCTGTTTCAACGAAGCAGCTTTCTGAGTGTTGCGTTATAAAAACATTAGTAAAATTTAAGTCCCACACACAAGGCCTAGCGATACCTTTCTAAACTCCAACAAATCCCTTACTTATCACAAGATAACAGGCAACAAGTTGCTGTTCGACTGGAAACAAAACTTTATAACTAATAAGTATTTCCGTAGGCTGTGCTTAGCTTCTGTAGGATTCAGGAAACAACAGGTCTGCTCTACTGCTTCTTCCACGTTCTAGTGGGAAACAGGGCTTGAGGATTTTTTTTTTCTTTCTTTAATCGACACTCTAAATATAACTTTGAACAACACTTTTGGTATCAAGAGCTTATGGAGCAAAAGCAAAACATTAAATAACTCCTTTTTTCAGATGACTTACATGACCCTGCTTATTTGGAGACAAGTGAACCACAGGATCCTGTCTCATCAGTCTTCCACTGGGACTTTCTCTGAAGGATGGCAGGACTTTCGATACTGCTGGGACATGGCAGGTTGGTTCTGCAACACAGCACACAACAATGTACTGAAGGGCACATGCAGTGCAACAAACTAAGAAAACGCGTAACCTCATCTTCCACTGCAATTTTTCCAGTATTACCATTACCCCAAAACTTTGGATACCTAATATGAAATTAATTCTAAATAAAAAAATACATATTGTGACAAAACTCAGGTGAGTAAGTGAGGGCCCATTCCTGCCTGGCATAAATCAGTAAGACTTGATGAAGAGCCAGGAGCCACCATCCTGGCTACTGTTAGAAGAACCTGAATGGTATCATGCCCCTAATGTCCAACAGTGCTACATCAGAGCAATAAACAGCACAATATTCACAGTGCATTGACATTTTATGTCTATATGCACACAGCCTGTAGACAAGAGATTAAAAAAACCTAAAGATCCACATTTCCTTAAATTGCATCCTACACAAGTCAGGACAATAGCAAAAGTCTACAGTGATCACTTAAATAAATGCATTTTCTAGAGTACAACTACTGCACATATCTGTTGTCAAAATTAAGGTGAGTTAAGTAAACATCTTCTAATTGAAGAGAAAAAATAATGTCGAATCACAATATTTCCTTAAAAACTGATGGCTGTGAATGTGGAAACTGCATAGATGTACACAAGGAATACTTATTAAACTAAGACTGATAAAAGTAGATGGAATTCAAATCACGTGTCTTACATGGACACTCGTAGCAGTGCTCTTTGCCAATTAAACTTATTTTTTCCCAGGAGGTAACTATGTTGGTCTAGAGGGTGTTCAGACACAGCCCATCAGGTAGGTAACTGCCTTCTCAGACCCCAAGGTCAGTATTTTAGAAGAATCTCTCTCACTTGTGACTTTTACATGTATCTTCCTTCCTGTGGTTATGCAAAACTCTACACTTCTAAAAATGCTGCTTTTTAAGTAGAATATGTGCTTATGAACAACAAATACAAAACAATACCCATGGTGGTAATTAGCAGTGCTTTCCCCAATACAGCTACAGTTTGTTCATCTTGATTTGCAGCATTACTAGCTTTTTTAAAAAAGTAAAAGGTTTTTTTTCTAATATTAAAAAAATAATTAAAAATATTAAATAAACTTGATTCCACCTGACGAGTGGTAGTAAGCCGCGTTGGTGCACAAAGAACAAAGGTCTTCTGTAGCTAAGAATGGGCCAGGAAGGAGTGAGTGTGTGGATTCCCTGCACCAAATGCCCTATTTATCTTGAAATAGATTATCCCAAGTGGAAATGTCTTTGTCACAGAACCAAACTTTGACCTAGATTCACCAGACTGGCAATAAGGTTTCCAGTCAGCGATGCAGCTTCCAACTGCAACTCGATGAATGCAGGACAATATGCAAGAGATAAAATACAGGGATTATATGTCACTATGTATTTCTCAGCCTTTGCCAAATGCTGGAGCCATTTCTTCTACCACACAATTTTTCCTGTTCTTCTTGGTCTTCTCTATTTATTTCACTAATATGGTGACACCTGACATTGTACAACGGAACTTGCTGGCAGTTCCAGTCAGTGCCAGCACCAACACCCAACTGTTGGGTCTGCAAAAGTAACACTGAGCAAAAGATCAGTTTTAATGTGTCGCCACCATCACACAGTACCAAAACATATGTGATTAAAAATTGTTCTGCCAGAACGAGAACTGCAAATCAGTATAATCACAGCTTTCTAGTGAGAAGTATGGGGGTAGTTATGAGGGTGGGACTGACAGATGGCTTCAGTATCAAGGCACAGCTCACGGAGGTTGTGAAGGTGTGTGAAGAAAGTACATCTGCAGAACTTGAGGTTGGCATTTGCCTTCAACTCCTGCCGATCTCATGGAACCTTATTCTATGTTCAACACTAGTCCATTTATATAGAACAAAAGCTGTGATACAGTAAAATTATGATCCATATGCACAACAGAAAAAGTATGAAATTGTTTAATCTATAGTAACAAAGTCAGAAAAAAAGAATCTAGCAATCTTGACCATGGCCATCATGTTGAATCAATTTCCTTTGTTGTCAGTCTCTCTGCTATCCACTGAAGTCAAGCCATAGCTGTTGCAAAAGGTCGATGTGCAAAAACTTCAAATGAAAGTTTAACAATGCAAATTCTCAGTACCCAGCTGTTTTATGTAGTTAATATGTTCCCTCAGCTGACAGCTTAATTGCCAAGTGCAATGAAAATGTATACACTGGTGGAAGGCGATTACCAAGCTATAGATTCACTTAACTATTTAAACTTTAATTGCATTTTTTCCATTTTTGTGCATAGTATTTTATAGCTTCAACAATCAAACAATCGATTTGCATTTATATAGCGCCGTTTGAAAAGGAACATCACAAGCACTTTAGACAAACTAAGCAAAAATTAAACTAAGCCAAGTCACTTGGAGAGTAGGTGAGGTCAAACAAGTCCTCAACAGCAAGGCAAATTAATAAGTGTGTCTACCCACCTGCTTCTGAAAGGACAGAGTGTTTCAGGGTAAGAGCATTAAGGTAGATTTAGTCCCACAATCAAATGAAGAACTGAAATCAGTTCTTCCCTCAGGTGATATTCATAGGCCTCAAGTAAACAGATTGCAGAAGCTAGTATATGCTCCAGACCTAATTATTCATCCTGATGAACAAGGTTAACTTTCAAAGACACTGAAAACACAGTGCTTAAGACAGTTCTCTCTCTGCACAGAGAAGTATTGCCAAAGTCACCTTGTGGTTGGCATCACTTGCTCATTGTAAAGAATTAATTACCTACCCATCTGGTCAGCGATACTATCTTCACTTCTTTGCCAGCTGGGTGTGGATTTGCCGCTACCACCCAAATCTGATTGCGTGTTCTGCCTGTCAATGGAAGCTGGGGATCTACGGCTAATTCCAAACCTGTTGTAACACCCCGAAAAAACAAAGCAGATAATTATTGTAAATAAACATAAATCTCACATAAGGGGAAAAGTGCACTTTAAAGACGTTAGTGTCAAACAACAGGGCAGACCAATGCATAGCACAACTGCTTGAGGGGTTTATAATGCTTTTCCGCTTCATTTTTGTGGCAGCTCTCAGGACCCATTTAGCACCTTTACTGCATAAGATTACAGCACACGTTAATTTATCAAACATCTTTGATCAAGAACATCTATTTACAGTGCATACAAGTAAAAAAAAAGACAAAACCATCCAGAAATAAAATTATTAATTTTCATTTACACAGACATTTACATGGAAACATGACCAGACCATTACGTGGCTACAGAAAATTGACCACAGTGTGTAAAACTTAGAAGTTTGGATAAAAGTCACACAGGGAAATGAGGTGTGTTTATTGGGAAAAGACATCAAGGTTGGGCCTTTTTAACTGGGAAAGGACTACCTTGAACTAGTCAAAGTAAGCATCAGAAAGTTTGTTGGGACAATCCCATGGATCTCAGCCAGTTTCCTGGGTTCTGAGCAAAAGAAGGTCATACCTAGGTTATGCAGACGTATTTGCAAACAATATAGATTCACTTGGGACAATAATACACTGCTAAATATTTTAGTTAAGCATTTATAAAGTTGACTGTATTGTATAAGGATTCCCAAAACCTGGGATTTATAAATTCTGTAAATTATTTCATCATAAAATAATTTGAGTGGACCAGCATAAACTAAATATAGCTGTAGGAAAGCAGCGAGACGTGTACCTATTGCTGTAGAAGAAAACATACAGAACAGAAGGAAAATAGTGTTCCATGTACTTTGTAATCCTGCTGGACTAGTCAGATGGATTTTAGAAAGCTCAATAATGATACAGTAAATTCAAGGGGGTCAATCTAATGACAAAGCAGACACACTGTGTCACAGTGTGCCACACGGAAGTCTACACACCTTATATGCCTAAAAGCCTGTAAGAATTACATGTACGATTATCTATTACATATAGATCACTTAGAAGTCTGTAAGAATTTTAGTTGGGTTCAGAATTAGCAGATCAATCATTCAGAATTTATCAAGAATAATGCATTTCTGAGGTGCCTCTTTTTTTTTTTTTTTTAAATAATTGTACATACCCCCAAAGGAAAAAATAAAAAAAAAATCCCAAACTCTACACACAGAGAGTAACACCCAAAAGAATTACAACAAGCTGATATATTCTCTGTATAACAAGGAGCTTCTCTAGCTCTGTGTATCTAACAAAATAACTAAACTGCTTTCTACTCACCCTACTAACTACAGACAGCCCCACACGACCAATGTAAAATAGATATCTGCCCAAATGCCGGAACAAGATCCACGTGGCTATTCCATCTGAAAGTTCATTTACTTGTTAACTCAACCCACCAAAGCAACATCATATGACTCAGAACAATGAAATCACACTCCCACCCCTAAAGACAAGGAGCTGGAACACACCTCTACATGCAGTACAGCTTCAAATGTCACATTTTGCAGTTTGTGCCTTCTACATTTTACCCAAACATGACCCTGCTTCCCTTTTGTTCACTGCTCTCTGGTACAGGCAACATACGGTTTGATGAATTAGAAAAAAGTGAAGAAAACCTGGATATATCTGCCTTCTGATTACAAAGAATTTAAATTGAAATTGCACTAGGTAAGTGGTGATCTTCCTTTTCAATTCACACAGACTAGCTAGCATTTCACTTAAACAAATACTTATCAAATTAAACATAATGAATTCAAGACCAATTCAACAGATGTATAAAAAGTCTAAACACAACATTTCAAAGCTGGTTGATTCTTTAACAAATGCAACATTTCAAAAGCTGATTGGTTCTTTATATACTCATCTGAGGTAATTTTCAAACTTTTAAGACTTTGGGAAGAATATATTTTCATGATAAAATACCTAGAAACTGGTATCTAAAGGAAAAAGCCCAAATCCCAAGGAATCTCAGTGAGATGAAGTTGTACTGCATCAATATTTTACTTTCTATACATTGTCCTCTTACCTAAACCCCTTAATGTTCACATGTATAAAAGCAGTCAATTTTGCATTTGGCACATTTTATGACATGGGATCTTTTTTCCAAGATTAGAAATATACAAACCCACAATGTTTCTAACTTTATTTCACTAAAATAATTGCTCTACTAATGGAGCAGCAAGAAATGTCTTTAGATTGATGTTTTTACACAAACTGGGCTATTTAAAAACAAGAACAATAAATGCAGGTGGTGCTATATTCTGTGCTGCCTAAATATATAGTCCATTATAGTATGGAGGAATGAACCCAAAAAACTCAAAGGAAAAAAGAACAGTGAGATTGTTTAAATATATATTTTTATATATATGTCATAAGAAAAAAGCAATTATTTCGGTATTTTTGGATTTCATTTTTACATTCTACAGCCATTTATTACATATATGTACCTTCAGGTAAATGCAGGATAAGTATACAAAGCACTCATATATACATCAAGACCAATCTGGATGTTTTCGAAAGTAGTGAAGTTTTCGCCTATACCCAGCTCAGGATACAGACCAATAATCTAGAAGAGGCAGCAGTTGCTGCTTTTACCGATGTCTGACAGAGTCTGGACTCACACCCATGCCTCCCAGTCATTCAAGTTTCACAGACTTTCCAAATCTGCCATATCATGCAATAAGAATGAAATGTAAACACAAATTATACAGGAGAGATTTCCTGCACTGGGAAATCCCAGTGACTGGCACACCTGGAGCACACGGGAGCCCCAGCTTGGGAAAGTGACCTTCAGGACATGGTGCCTCCTCGGGTACGTACCTACTCCTGCCCATCCTTCTAATACCTTAGCAACCAAAGGCTACAATATCTCTCTCCTATTTTAATAACATTACAGGTTTCCCCTATTTTAACAACATATGCAGGTTAATTGCTGACCAGCTCTACCTGCTACATTGAACATCACTACAGAGCTGCCCTAAATCTGTTGAGATTCATCTGAGAGACCAGAAGATGCACGTTAAACTGCGAAGATTTTTAGCAGTGTGACAGACACTACTTTGCTTAAAGGAAAAAATGAAAGTTCCCTTCATAATGACATTTTTTTGTGCTTTCCATTTAGCTGGTAGAAAATGTTTGGAAAGTGCTGAGTAAATATGATTCATGTGTACAAGAACAGTATGGGAGGCAAAATGTTCTTCCTATAAGAACAGAAAATAATAGTCAATAACTGGACTTTAGTAAATAATTTTACCTTTTTTTTAAAAAAGCATCCAATAAAAAATACGCAAAGTTCATGTATTAATTACTTCTTTCATTATTCCATTTAAACAGTGTTTCCATGCACCTAATTAAAACCTCAAAACCAAAAAGACTCTATATGCAAGGTTTCTAGGACACATCTCTTTGCTGAACTTGCAAAACGCTTAAAGAATGCTGTAGTAAACATACATGTATAATTAACTTAAAAGATGGAAAAGGGTTAGGATGGGTGCTGATGCGCTTTGAGGCCAATTCAAAACAAAAACCCCACCGTGCCTGAAAATCCCTTCCTAACCCAAGCAGTTATGGTTGTGATAGTCTAAGGACATATGGCAGCAATACCATTTTTTGTAGAGCAAATGACGTAGTTGGAAAAGAGCAGACAAGATATTAGGAGCACAAGCTGCTCTTCAGAATTCAAGGCAACACGTAAGTGCTGCTGGCGTGGATGTGCCAGGAAGCCTGCAGTGTATAAAGAAGTTAAGTGCTTCTTCCAGCTGCAGAGCTCTGGACACACTTCTATTTAGTTTCCTTACTGCAAAGTTTAATGGGTTTAGAGCACACCTTCTTGTGTCAGCAGGACTTGAGCATGAACTTAAATAATGGCCTGAACAGGCCTGTTAGTCTCATGAATCAAAGCCTTCATGTAGGTTTGCAGCAGAGAAGAGATGGCATCTTTGGAAAGCCACAAACTGAGCTGCAAGGACAAATCTTCAGTGCCCCGGAGCAAGAAGCAGGACTTGTTCAAAAACACCTGCTCAGAACAGCATTCTCTGGGCTGACACAAGCAGTGTCCCCTACAGGCACCTAAACAGGCAAAAGATGGTGTCTTTTACTAAGCAGTTCCTGACAATGACATTTAATCTTACTAATAATATATTTTTTAAAACAGAGAAAGAGATACTTCCACTTGATAAAAGACCCAACCCAGAATGAATCACACACAATGACCTGCTGTGTACTCAAGAAGACTTCATAGGGAAGCTTTGCAGTGTGAACTATCAGCAGTTCTGCCCCTTATCTTCTTTATAGGAAGTAATTTGGCATATGGCCAACAGCTTTCCTGCTGCCAATTATTTTTTTCCCCTACTTGGAGATGCTTGATTTATTGCTCCCTTCAGTGCTCTCTGAGACTGACACAGATTTAATTTCTTCCTCTGGAAGTTGCTCCTTACATTGACATTGGATCACTTCAGAGACTTTGAAGATTTCTGCAAAGTTGGAAGAGAGCACCTTAAAACAGGATGACTGTGAATATGTGAAAGAGATGCTAGCTTTGGATTAATTAGCACTTTTGTGCCTACACATCTGAAGTCTCAGTTGCACCCAACACTACTTTGCTTCAACTACTAGCACAGAATGCTAAAGTCCTAAACCTTTTACTTTTTTTATTTTAGAATCTCAACCTGTGAAATGAAGCAATTTGCAACATGAAACCAGAAGCTTTAATGAAAATTTTTAATACATAAAGGTCCCTTTGTATCATAACCTGAGCAGTTGTAGACTAGGATCAGAGAGAGGTTAAGTAGCAAAGGGAAGAGGGGGAAGCAGAGGGGTTTTTTTTTAACTTTTTCGGGAAGCATGACAACGATATTTTAAAACAAACATGTTTTTAACGTGTGTAAACAACAGCTGACAGGAGGCTGTCTAAGCACTCCTTTAGTTTAACATACATACATTACAAGAAATGGAACAGAGAACAAAAATCCTGCCTGAAAAGAATATGAAAAAAGTCTGGTGCCTACCCTTCTGGCATAGATTTTTGTCTGTATGTGCCCCCACCAGAGCCAGTCTCACTTGAGGATGATAAGTTGCTTGGAGAATTACGGCACTGCTGCGATCTTGCTAAGGCAATGGATGAAACCGTGACGTAGACATCGGAACCGGGAGACAACCTGTTCAGAGCAAGTGAACCAGTCAATCAGCGGTATCGAACAGCAATATCACAGTGCAAAGCGCGATGGCCAACATCACACAAATCATCACATCAGCAAAGAACATGGCACCATGGCAACAGTAGAAATGAAGTCAGCCGAAGGACCAGACATTTCCCCCTGATTAATCTATTGGAAACCGTGGAAAATCAGCTGTACAAAGCCAGATGCAGAGGCAAGCGTGGGAGGAAAAATCCCAGCACGCACTAGGAACACAACCCAGTTTCTGAAGTCCTGATTTGGTTTTACAGATTGCTTGTAAGGAATAATGAAGCATGTCATTCCTCACCCAAATACCAAACGGAACAAAGTCTTTCTAATTCTCAAAACAAACTCTTGCCTGGAATTTAAACTAACTGTAGCAAGCTGTTTACACAAAATCTTCCAAGAGCATCAAGCTTATCCACCAAACTTGTCCACATTATATCACAGGGGCTAAAAAAAGCCTTTTTTTTAAAAAAAAAGACAGACTTTAAAATCCTCCCCTAGAAACTTAACATTCTAATATAAAACTAACTCGACATATCAGAACTCTGTTTGAAAATACAGACCTGAGTCATATTAAGCTGCCTTCTGTTAGAATAACCATATAGCAAACAAATGTGCTAGAACTGCAACACATGCACCTGGGCAGAATGGCTGGAAGCAGCAGACTTGTACTACTCAACTTGTATATCCTGTTCTGTAGTTGAATGCTTTTGTAGATAATTTTCTGCTTTGTGCATTTTGTTTCCCAAACCCCAACTGAATTGCTGCTGGTAGCTAATTTTCTGTTCTAGTCAGTGGTGACTAAAGCTATTCAGAACTTCTGCAGTGATTTAAATGGAGTTTGAATTACACCACCCAGGAACATCAAAATCCTCCTGTGAAAACCAACCTTTGCTCATTTTAACTAGGAAAAATACGACAACTTACACAAGTTAAATAGCAATTTAACATTTAAAAAAATGCATATTGACTTCAGTGAAAAACACAGATGGTTGCCTCAGTACACAATTTGGGTCTGGGGATTTACAAGATAGTAGCCTAGACACTTTAAACTGTATCTGTAAAGGACTGGCAGATTTTAATCAGCTCCCACCACAATACTGTAAGAACTTGAGACATTCAAAAACTCTTCTGAAAATGAAAAAAACATTTCATGATTAATGTTACTTTTGTATGTCTATGTATCTAAAGAGAGTGTGTGTGTGTATAAATACATGTATCTCCAATGTGCTTTGTCTCCCCTCAGTACTTCGCTAAAAAGCAGTACATTAACAAAATCTTAAAAAGAAGAACAGCAGGACTGGACCAAACATCTTGAACATCTGGAATTTCATAAAGCACATACCACAAATAGTAACTCATTTACCCAGATAAGAAATGAACCATCTAACACCCGAGTGTCACAAGTACCACCCTAAATCCAGTAATTCCTTTTCAGCCTACCAAACTGAATTTAACTTCTCACATTTATCAAGCAACAATTCTGAAATATTTGGTTGCAAAGAAGACAGTTCAAGAGTTGGAAACTTCAGAAGCCATGAACGAAGCAGTTCATTTTCCCAGCATAACTCTTATGAAGAGAAAAAAAAAATAGCTCTACCAACAAAAATACGTGCTTTCAATAACACTCACCCATCTGGATAGGCACACACAGTTAAATTCAGTTATGCTTGCAGAGCAATATGCAGTTTAAAAGTATGACCTTTTTTCCCCAATACTAAATTAGAATTTATGGCACGGAAACCAATTACTTCTCAAATAATTTCTGTAAAACCATTTCCTGTTGGGAAATGCTTACATTTTCACTTCAGATCCAGCTATGCCTCTTCTTTAATTCCTGTGCCTTACCAAAAAGTGACAACGCTGTTCAGAAACAATGTCAAGATTTCAGAACTATGTCATGGAGTTATAACTCATTTACAAAGATGGAAGACCTCAAGGGCAAACAAAATTGTATTATAAATGTGGTCTGAAGAACAGCAATGAACAACCAGACAGGTAGGACTTCCTATTATTCAAAGCAGCAATATATTTTGTTAGCACAGTTTACAATAGCACTAAAAAGCCATTAATAGTGAAATACATTAATTTTATGTGAAACATATAAATAAGACAAAGAACTTTAGAGTAAATTAGTTCAAATTGACTTTTTGAGCTGCTTTGAAATCTGTTGATGAAAGGCACTTCTCAAGAAGAAAGGAGTATTTTGTATGAGTCCCTATAGTTACAATATTCTGTGCTTGTCTTTTATTTATAATTAAAATCCAAACTAAAACAAGCTATTATCTATTTCAAAAGACAGCTTTAAGAAGAAATTCCAAAATGGTTAAGTGCATGAGTGCCATAATTGAATTTAAAAATAGGCCAAGCGTCCATTGCATTAAACAGATACAATTACACTGCAGTCAATTGAACTGGGATTATACCATGCATGATTTAATTCTAACAGATCTCGTTCATCCTGAAAGGACTGGTTGAGTCTTGCCAAGTATGGGAAGAAAATCTTCTTTTGTGAAGGCAGTGAGTGGGACGGACATACATTTATTTTGTTTAGCATGACAACACAGACATCAAAAGCATCCATCTTGCTCTTAATAAATTAATTTCCATGTTATTAGTTGTAATTTTCGCCATGACCTCAGTATGCATAGGCATCTAATACACACATAATAAGAAAAATGTCAGTCTAGCACACTTTGTGCCTGCGGTCTGAGGCAGTCTACAGTTGTAACATCACCCACAGGTGCCTCCTCCCGTAGGACCTCTGCCCCACGCAGTTTGGTTTTGTGCTACAACTTCTCCTGCAAGAGCCGCACCGCTCAGCAGTGAAGGCAGCGTGGGCTGGTAGAAGGAAGGGCTGGCCTTACAGTCAAGGCATCGAAGCACTGAGTTGGGCAAATGGAACCCTTCTCTTGCTCTTGCAGCAGCACTCCAACATTGCCACTGGCACATTTGTTAAAGAAAATTTTCCATTCATTGTCACTAATTGCACGTTTCTCAAAGGCCTTATTTGATTCCAAGGCCTGATTTACTTCTGAGATTTAAACTTACCAAAGTAGCTGAAGTCAACTGAAGCTGTAATTTGAATATATAAAAAATTAACAATGTTAGGCACACTTCCAAATGTAAGATGCCTAAAATAGGACACAGCAAATGATTAGAACATAATTTCTCTCTCTGCCTTTGTTCTTAATCTGAAGAGCGCCAATGACATCTCTTCTCACACAAGAGTTTTGAAAATTAAGTTTAATTAATACTCATGAAGCATTCAGAAACTATAGTAATGGGCACCACTGTAAAGCTTTGAGGGGAATTAATAATTGCATCTTTACAGTACGATTTGAATGCCATCCAGTAAATAAGGGATGGAGTAATGAAGAGGAAAATAAAATATTAAATAGCTCTTCTTTAATGAGCTGCAGCCACTGTGTGAACTGAATGAGGCAGATGTCCTCTACTAAAAGAATTTCTCATAATTTAATCAAAGAAAGTATCAGAAAATATGATTGCACAAGAGTTCTGAATAAAATTGCACAGCAAATCTTAATTCTGGCATGTTTACCTTCCACGTGTTTGATTTTTGCAACCCTGATAACACTGTGAGATGTGACAGTTCTCTGAAAACACTGATTCAATGCTCTCATGTTAAAAAGGAAACAAGCCACTCAAAAAGGAAAAAAAGAACATCAGCAATTTTGGGGAAGGGGATAGCAAACAAAACAGAAAATGCAACTATGCTGTCATATTGTACCTTCTCACACCACGCTGTATACTTTCTTGAATATTTTTCTTCAATTTGATCATTGCGTTTCAAAAAACACATAACAAGAAAAGATAGAGGAAGACAATAGGACAACCAGATGGCTTTTGCATGAAGAAACAGTGAAGAGGCCATAGGGTTCTAGATTATAGAGAATATTATTCTATCTGCTTAAATCCATCCAAACGTGAATTATATTGGATCAAGCAAACAAAATCATTATTCATTATGCCTCATGATAAAAAAAATAAGTAAGTAGGAGACCTGGAACTATCAAGAGACCAATTAGCAGGTAGCTGGATGAGGAGATCCCATCCACAGCTGTTGTACACAGCAGAACAGCTGCATCTGGCTCTGGGTGACCTTAGAGAGCAGCCAGCTGGTAGACTGCCGGAGCTGGTGAGGAGTCTTCATTTACACCCCTAAGCATTCCTTGTGCTTTTCCCCAGTCCCTGCTGAGGGCCACTGTCAAACGAGAGAGACCAACTCTTGACATGACACAGCATGGCACCTCTCAGGTGTTTCTGGAATACAAGAGCTTGGCCATACAGCTAGGTGTACAAACAAACCTTTGATTTTTCCACTGCTACATCCAGCTCTAGGTCCTGGTGCCAGTAGGAAACGCATAATACATAATTTCATGTTAGTACGCATTTTAATTTGAAGAACGTTACGAAAACTTTAGAATACAAATCTGCAAACCCTGCGAGGTAGGCAACTCACGTGCTACATCGCTCACTTGGCAGGTGGCAAGATGAGCACAGACACTTGCTTGTTCATATTAGGAAAAACGTCACTGATCCAAGCTAAGCAGCAGCAGATTACGGTATTTATATAATATGGGAACAGTTTGAACTAGAATCTATCTGCAGGAATTAACCTGTAAACTACTGCTGGCACAGTTACTGTTGCTGACTACACGCAGGCATCATTCAAAGAACTATGAAGTTTTAGGGTAAGACTGTGCTCAAAAGTCCTTGGTAAGACCTAATACCAGTCTTAATGAATATTGTTTTAATAATTCCATACTGTGACATTTTACAGCCAGTGCCTAACTGCAGTCATGCCCTAACTCATTTTTCATTTGGTTTAAAATATTGACTGTGGTCAGAAATTTTCTAGTTGTGGCCTTGAGCTTTCATCCAAAACAGCACTGAAGTGCACAAGGCCCCCAGTGTGCCTTGCTCACTAGATTTCATACTTTTCAAATGTTTGTTGAATCAAGTTTTAGTTAAGACTGGTTCCAGTTTTCAACAAATTAATTAATAAGACATTATAATCTAATACTATCTTATGTCCTTTCCCTGCACATTTTTTTTCTTAATAAAGTCTGGAAACCAAGCATACAAAATAAAAACTGAAAACTGGGAGGAGAAAAAAATATCAAGCTCCAAAATTACATCTTCTCCAACAACATTAGCTCTGGCATACTTCACATATATGTGCTTTATTGTTGTTTTCCTTAATGTATCACACTGATATTTATTCTGGGCTATAGGCTATATAGAGTCCCCTGTGGACTAATTAATGTCACGAAAGAAGCCATAACTTGGAATCTATTGCATTTATATTATTTGATTTTTCAGTCTTAATGTTGCAGTAACATTAGAGATTTACTTTAAGATTTATAAAGTCTTGGGTTATGTCTCCTGCCTACAAATATGCAGATCAATCATTAATACATTCAAGGACCTGGGATACTATGAGAAACAGGGAGAATTTAAGTATAAGCCAGTGAGTTGGATACATGAGGACAACCCAATAAAGACGAATTTAAGTACTCTGCTGGTTATGCACAGGATTGGGCGCTTGTCTGTCTTCTCAGGATCACGAACTGCCAGGCGCCCACCTACAGCAGCAGTCTCCATAAGGAGGCAAGATGATTTCATGTATGTAAAGAGAAAACCTCCTGTTCTCAGGACTGGTAATGCAGCTTTTATTTATTTTTAACATCGTTAAATGGAATAAAGTGAAAATACCAACAGGGTTCATGTTCATAATCCTGTTAATTAGAGAGTCCTTTGTGGATCACAGGGACCACCAGTTATAGATCCCAGTACCCACAACTACCAGGTTACCCTTGGTCCTCCATCTCTCCAACCAACCGAGAGTTAAGCAAAGAACAGATCACAGGGAGCAAAGTGCAACAGCACCACTGCCACCTGTGCCAGAACACACACAGATTCCAGCACCTCCTCACAGGGATCTTTATGCTATGGGAAGTATGAAAGTTAGCAGTGAAAATTTAAATTAGACAGTAATTAAGAGAAGGCTATGAAAATCTCACCTTTGTTGATCTTAGAGATTTTACACAGTAAGAAGTATCTGAGTTTCCCCAAATGCATTTGTTTTATCATGCAGAGAAAAGACAAATGAAGCTTGGAGTGAGCTTATTGTTTGCGTGTGGTTTTTTTGGTTTTGTTTCTCGCCCTCCCCCCAGTATTCCTTTAAAATGACAAAAATGTATTTTTCTTCACTTTAACTGGAAATATGTTAACCTCATGGAGCTGCTACAATATTTAAACTTGATCCAGCCAAGAGTAACATGCTTAGCAGACCAAAAAGATAAGAGAGGAGACATTTTTCAGGCATCGGAAAAAACTCCCAGCCAAACTTAAAAGCTACTTTGATTATACACTTTTAAGGATGAAGAGATCCCATAGGACCGTTTTTGAATAATAATAAAAAAATACTTAAAAGAATGTCTAGAGGAGGAAAACCCCAGCCAGCTACATGCCTTGAAAATGATGGAAATGAACATGCAAAGTTTCACTTTTTGAAAACAAATACTGAGTATACGAAAATGTAATTTTCACTTTGCAAACATTTGTCAGGCCATAACCCCCTTTAGAAGCATCCGGTAACTGGATAAATCTTGGATGCTTTAGGCATGCAGTGCTGACCACATAGAATTTTATGCACAAGAAAAACACAGTTAATAATACTGCATTCTCAGTGCAGCCAAAGGCTCATGCTCCTCAGCACAAGGAGACTCGAGACTCTAGCCAAAACTCTTTGGTTAATACCGTGAAGAGATGGAAGTGCCTGTAAAAAACAGCAACCCAACTGAATTTCACCTTCTGCCACTGCCTTTAACTTTGTGCAGGTATTACTGTGCTTTCCATCGTTACAGAGTCAGAGTCTACAGCACTGGAGAAAGCAAAAAAAAAACCAGACCAACACCCCAAGCTCTACTCCTTCAAATCCAGGATCTGCCCATCTTCAGCTGTAACAGGCAGATATGGACTGAAGCCATGCAATTTTTATGTTGGTCCAAGTACAAAGCAAGAGAGCCAAGTCCAGTGTCTCACTGGCTTCTGTAGCTTTTTTCACAGACAATCTTATCAGGTTGTCTGTGAAATTATTATTACTGCTTTCAGTGTTGCAAATTTTCTTTTGCAACTCACACTGATGGGAGCTTTAAGCTATACATCTATTGAACTTACATAAAGCCACAACGGGGGGGCACTCTCTAATCAGTTTGAGTGCAGAAGTATGATAGTGTCGAATGAAAAAAAAGAAAACTGAGTCCTTACCAACTCTTATAATTTCTTAACAAGGTGTCCTACATAGTAGTTTGAATTTCACCTTGGTAGTTTCTTAGTCTTGGCTGTACCATCTTTGAACATTTTACTTTTTATCCCCAGTTCTTCAGGATAAGAAAATCCTTTAATTTAAATTATTAGAATACTCTTGAAGTTTTCTACAATATGCATCTTATTTCCACTGCTCTATATATCTTTCAGTAATATAAAGCACAATCTCTACAGCTTTTTTTTTTTTTAAAGGAATTGTCCAAAATAAAAAAAATAGAAGCTATGAGCTTGTTTCTCTCAACAGATGTCTTTGTACATGCAGAGACAGTGGCAGATTTGTGTAGATAATCAAAACAATGACAGTTCATTAGAATGCTATCAAATACATTTTTTTCCATGACAGAATGCAAGTACTGTGACAGGATGTGCCCAATACATTTACCTTAATAACAATTGCTTTCTTGTTTGTCAAGCACACACACAGAGAAAACACAAAACCAAACCAAACCAAAAAACAAAACAACTCCAAGCCACCTTGGAAAAATGCAAACTTAATCTCTTCTCGAGCTTAAAAAGTCTGAAAACTTCACAATCACATAAATATGCTTTCTGTGCTGGTCAGAATTCTCTTGCTGAACACCCTGTTAGATGCTATTTCTGTCTCATAAGCTTCAGGCAATTCTGCCCAGCCCATGAACAAGCTAAAATTTCCATTCATTTCTTCAAAACGCAGAAGTTCATGAACACTTGGATCTAAAACTTTGATTGTAACTCATTTAAAACTTAAATAACAATACAGCATTTTTAGAATACCATCCAACACAGGGAAACATAGCCTAACAATCCTGTAACACTTAATTTGTGGTTAATCATGCCAGGAAAGGTATTTCCTTTTGTTAGCCAAATGTTTGTTTTGCTCATGTTCACGCTGCCTTTTAACTAATTAAAGTCTAGATTAAAAGCAGTCTTCAGATACTTAGATAAATCTATAGTGCTTTTTTCCAGACAAGACTCCGCGCAGCAACGAAAAGCCATTTGTGAAGAAGACACGTACCTCCGGCTCTCCAGCGGGCGCCCATCACTAGAGATGCTTCGGGGGATGTTGGCTGCTCGCTCCGGGGGTGGCATTTTCCCTTCTCCTTTCCCAGAGCCAATCCTAGATGTCACTGGACTTTGCATTTGGGATGGTACCTGAGTCACATGAGGTCCCTGTCCTTTGCTTGCATTTCGCTGCCATTTGTTATTATTTCTGAAGGGAAATTTGAATTCATATGACATTCCCTCATTCACTTTGTATTCCATCACTGGCATACGGTAGTTTTCTGAAGAACTCCTGGAAAGAAGAAATTTAACATGCTGCTATTAATAAATAAAATAAAATTTAAAAAAATATATATGCCTCCTGTTCACAAGGACAGAGATCTGAAGACAGAGCTGAATCAATTCTACAAAACAGTAAATGTAGTATTTTGGTTTTTAGAAACATATATTTAACAAATTTTCATACTCTTAATCTGATTACTGGGTTATAAAAGCTAAAAAATCTGCTAGAAGGGTTATCTTCCCCTTCCTAATTTAAAAAGTCATGCATTTTAGACAAATAAGACCTGAAATGTTTGTTCATTTTGAGATAAATCTTTCTGATGCACAGATATTCATGAAAAGACAAGATTACCGTGAAACAATGCATTGCACTTTATTTTCAAACATATTTAGCTTTCGAGTACCTCAGTTGATAAATTTGTACATTACGAAAACAAAACACTTGCTAAAAATTTTAGATGCCAAGCCCCAAAGATGCCCTTTGCTTTCTGAGGACATACAGGAACAATACAGCACAAAACCTGGAGTAAAATAGGATATAAACTAATGCAGTTCATGTAAGATGCAGGACAAACTTCTGCATATGTTTAGAATGAGATATTTGGAAAGTAAATGTGACCATCTTCCGTCAGGATAATTTTGGTATTTCTCTTGACAAATGTATATACCTCTATTTAAGTAATTTTTTAAAAATTGTGATTACTTGATCTACACAGATCAGTATCTAATGGGAAGGAAAAATAAACAATCAGAGCTAAATTTTCTAGTTCTTCCTCAAATTCCTCAATACTACACCATTAGTACTGATAATTATCGGTATCTCTTCCAAGCTGAAATACAAAACAAAACAGATAACTTGGTATCTGGCTATGCAGACATTACCAAGTGGTGCGGTCTAATAGAAGCAGCCTAAGTGAAACAGTCGGTGCTGAGGTCTTGCTGTCTACAACACACACACACTTTGTGGTTTTCCTTTGGCCTATGCTCTAGTCTTGACCTGCAAATGAAATTAGCAGTCGGAAAGCACAAGGTGTGCTTCTGAAGTAGGTGTAGTTCTGCTTCACCTGAAAGGAAATGTTTGTGTGCTCCCAGGACACTCTGACGTGAACCACTGCACGGCAGATGGGGATGACCAGGAGATTTGTTTTCAAACTCCACTCACAACCTAACTAAAATCTTGATAGCCTTGTTTTTTTCTATTTTACATCTCTGCTCTTGTTTCCCTTGTGACTATACACTTCAACAGTTTGGGTCTCTTTTTTTTCCTTCTTTCTTCAGACACATTATAGTTACATTTTAAGAAGCAAGAATACACAATCTCCTCTTTCTGCTGTGTCCTTAGCTTCATGGTCACCAAACAGTCCACTAAATGAGTTCAGTGGCAATGTTTTAGTGCCCATCTTTTAGCAGAGATATAACAAGGTCTGCCTCTGGGTAAGGGCATTACATTGTGCATCAGAGTATTTGGATATATTTTTGTATCTGCTACTGACCTTGTACATGTGCTTGCTGGCAAGTCATCTTATCTAACTGCACCCCTGCTCTTCCTCCAACTTAATGCCAATCAATTTATTAGGATAGGGACTGCTTCTCATAGAAATGTATTATACCAAGCAGAACTGATCTTTATTTTAGTTATGGTCTATAGAAGATACTGTAGTAGAAACACTGAATGACCTCCAGAGGACACACTGAAAGGACTTCAATTTCGGAAAACTGATTGTCAAAAGAGAAATTGCTTTGTGCAGATATTTATGTCAAGTCTCTAGTAAAATATGTAGGATAGCTACAAATTCAAGACAGTTCCTAAAACTTAATGGTTTTGGACACAGCAAGCAGGATAGAGAGTTGCTTTATGCAATGTTATAACTGGGTAATAACCCACCATGAACATTTGCTCACTACAAGACAACAACAAAACTCACTGATGCTGACTACAGTATTTCAAAAAGTGCAGTAACTTCTCTTATTGCTATGTGTTTGGATACACTAAAGCTAAGCCTGCTTTTGGCTGTACTTAATTTAGTTCAGGAATAATAGGATCTGTGCTTTCCACATAGATTTTTCTGCTGTAATCCTTTTGCTATGATTGCAGCTGAACTTCCATTTCCTCGGGCTGCTAAATACTGTACAAAAGCTTTCCAAATACCTCATGGGTGACCTTCTGCCATTGCTCATTTTAATCCCTGACATGTATTCAATTTTCCACTGACAACTAAAGGACAAATAAAACTCCTTTTCTCTCTGCTCCTGTTTTGCAACCAGTTACAAAAGGAGTTAATATGGCTCACAGTGACAACAAATATGGATTATTCTTTCATGCAAGTACAAGGTCTTTGCTCAGAGACACAATTTCATATCAATGTAATAAATATGCACGTGAGTTCAGCCCCAACCTAAAATATACAAAGATTTAGCATCTACACCTACAAAGATTCTGCCTGATTAGAAAACAGCAGCACAAAACACTCTCTCAGTCTCACACTGCAAAGGACACACTGATAACTGTATTTGCTTGTTCTTGGCAAATCTAGCAAAAACTTTGAGCTAGCTTGCAGGCAATTTTATTCTATTAAAGATCATTCAATTTAAATCATATAGCATTTTCAAGATACTAATACAGGATGTCAGGAATATCAGAATTATACAGTGATGTGGCTGAGCAGTACAAATTCTAAAAATCTTTCATGTGAATTCCAGAAAAATAGAGGGACTTAAAGTCCAATTTAGAAAAAAAGCATGTATTACTGCTTCTTTCTGATCAAGCAACATTTTAAAGCTATAAAAGCAATAACACAGTTGACACAAGCCTCAGGCTTAATACGAATAGGAAATCAGAGAGACGCAGCAAGATCTACTACTGGGTAAAGAAGAACTACAATTTGCAGCAATTTGTCTGGCTAGACCCATACCTTTGATATACTCTCATCATTTACAGCTTTTCTTATTTGTGAAAGTAGAAGAATGTAAGTCTATTCAGAGCTTTCAGGAATTACGTCAACAGACATTGCAAATTACTAAATGGGAAAGTATGGAGGGAAATGCACAATTAATTTTGATGCATCATAAACACACAACTGTCAACAAAAGCTGTTTGATTTCCATGTTAAATTCCATGGAATTTAAAAGATACATGAGGTTCTTAACACATTTTATTAGACTGTGGTATTCCATGAATATTTTGTGGGGCCTGGAGTCTGAATATGGGCAGTTTTTTCCTGCCCTCTTCTTTCACCTTACAATACTGGATGCTGTATTATAACTATGCCACGGTATTTGGAGGTCAACATTTATTCTCCTGTGTTTCTTTCCTCACCCTGACTCCACAGATCAATATATAATTTCAAACCAAATGTAGCTACTACACAATACCTGCGGGGCGTGCAGTCCTCATACGGAGGGACGATGACGACCTTCACTGTTACTGATGTTCTCAGAAGATCAATCATTTGCTCGTGGCTGAGAGTGGCCACAGCCACCTTGCAGATCTCCACCAGCCGGCTGCCTTGGCGCAGCCCTGCCTGCCACGCGTAGCCGTAGGGCTCAACATCTGCCACGATGCCTTCATAGTTCACGTGGAAACCAAGCTGACCCAGACCGTTCCGGCGCAGAGTCATCTCCACTGTTTCACAGCCCTTAGTCACAAGCTGAGAATTGAAATGAAGACAAAGTTTAATGCAAGGAGAGACCTTCAGTGCTATCAGAGGTCTGAGGGCTCAATTTTTGTACAATCAACCAACTCCCAAGACCAATGGTGGGACACAATCAAGAAATACGTATCTCAGTCCTGGGTACATAATCAGTTGAAATGGTTCTTGTCACTGAAACGAATATTTTCAGTATAGTCTGGTTATCCAAGTTCTGCATTTAAATTTTTACTGAAACCACAGGAATTTTAGAAGATACATGGCAGCACACAACAGAAAAACACATGGTGTTATGCAAGCATCTCTATCTTTTATGAATTAATAACCAAACAACCACTCTACATTTTTGGCTGTTTCAGTAAACTGCAAGACTACTTTCAGTCAGAATGCGGTGGCATGCAGTTTCTAGGCACAGTGGAGTGGAGTCTATGCCAACTCTTTCATGTACCATGAGCACGAATACCATCGAGAGCAATTTAACAGGGCCTGGTTTTCCCTTTTTCCCGGTCATTATACAACTACAGTTGTGAAATTACAGGAAAGACAATAAAACATAACACATTCTTTCCTAACTTAACTGGATAAAAAATGAGCACAGACAGATGTTTTAAAGACAGATACCATGATTCACTGCATTTTTAGTTTATCACATGCATTCAGAGAATGAATATCTGAAGGTTGTAATAGGGTTCGGGACTGCACCCTGCTGACAACATAATAAGTAGTCTCAAAGATACTACAACTTCATCTGAAACAAGACACAACAAGCCTATAAAAACACAGAAAGAGAAGGAAAACAAGGAAAAGAAATAAGGTTACATTTCTGTACTTACTGTGTGGGAGAAATTTATGCACCTGAAGGCTCTGCCTTTTTTTTTTTTTTAATATATAGAGGCATTTTGACACACACAGAGCCAGCTGAGGTTGCCTGATATGTGATAAAAGTGAAAGCAATATTGGATTTTGAGAAATAAAAGCAGGACAGTCCTTATAGATTTCATGATAAACAATTAGAACAGCTTTAGAGATCTCAAGCATTAAACTGAAGCCTTATTTGGCAGCAGGGCAAGAGAAGAACGCAAAAAAGGGGAAACAAAAAAGAGAACACATTCTAACCTCCAGCCTTTTGACGATCTCTTTGATATCATCAATGTTGCTGATGAAGCTCTCCAGAGAAACACATTCACCTCTCTCATAAAATATTTTGATATTTGTGTCGGTTGAAGTCCATCCTATCACATCTCGACAGGAGCAATTGAACACCACGCTTTTCGTGTCCTGTTCAATGAGGACTACAAACTCATTAGAGATGCCCAGGAGACAGTCTATTTCCATACCCTTGCTGTAGTCTTTTGCATGGACGCTCCATACAATAGCACCAGAGCTATAGATCTCTGCACCTGGATAAGGCTTTGACTTTTCTTTCTTTTTTGAAGCAAGCGAGATGAAGGGGAACTTGCCAGAAGGGTCAATAGGTGTGTTGGTGACATTCTTCTCTGCCAAGTCTTTCAAGTACTCTTGACGGGTCCTGGTGGCCATTGCACGAAACTTTTCTGATTTATGAGCAGCATTCTCTGCATTAATGACTTTGGCTAGTAAGAAGTCCCTGAAAACATTTGATTTAGGAAACGTGACGCCTTTTGGAATAGGTGGTCCAAAGGATGGTACATCTCTGGATCTTGTCACAGCGACACTAAAAGAAATGAAAGAAGAATCAGCAGAGTGTTTCACTGCAATGCAAATTCAGCAGTTTTTGAATACAGAAAATACATTTCCTTTTTTTCCTTAACCCCTCAATCCTTCTTTCTTTTTCTCAGCAGTATACCTATAATTATATTTTAATCTTGCCAGTGTGGAGATTATCTCCCCCTTATTGTATAAAGAGAAGGCCACTTATTTTTGCATCCAGCTTAAACAGAGCTTCAAGTACAAAATTGTGCATTTACATCACACTACTGATTTTTAAATCTCTGGATCAAAAACTGCAATAGCTGATATTGCATGCTAGTGATACAGGCAGACTCCAAAAATACGAGAAATAATAAATTTCTCAGAAGTTTGGAGATAGAAATAGATGCTTTCTTTTTCAACCGTTCCTTTTAGTTTCCGTACCAAGCGATAGACTGACAAGAAGATTGCCTTAGGCCATGCCGACAGGCTTCACTATTTTCCCATGTCAATTCTCTTTTGATACAAAGTAGATGAGAACTATTTGGCATCACTGAAGATCTGCTATGCCAGTCCAGTATCATTCATTTGGCAGTCTGTCCTAAGAAGAGACTGACAACTGTACTTCAATCGTTCTGTGACAAGAAATGCTCCAAGAGTTCAAAACAGGTTTACCACATATCTATAACTAAATCTGAAAAGGCATTAACTAATTGTGGCCAAAATATCATGGTAACCAAGTTTTAGAAAGAAATATAGGATGGAACTTGAACACACTAGAAATGTATGTGGTGGCTCATTTGGAAGACTGGCTAGTACTATTTTCACACTTTGTTCTAACATCTGAATCCTTAAACATAATCAGAGAAATTTCCCCCAAATCAATAACTGAGATTGCAGAAACAACAGTAAAGCTTTAGGGGGGTTGGGCACAAAGAAATAGTAAAAATAAAATGAAGTCACCCAATCTTCAACCATATTTTCTGGTTTGGGTGTTGGGTTTTTTAAAAATAAATTTTATTTTCTTGCAACTGATATTGAAAGATGTCATTGACTGCCATATATCCTTCAAATGTATCCCAATATCTCAAACTATGGAACACGAGGTGCTTATGATGCAACCATCTGACTCTGACTCTCGATCATCTTCAGTGGTCCTAAAGGGTCTGTTATTAAGAGATAGAAGCCTACATGTTAAAGACAATTACTGGACATAATGAAAAGTGGCTGGTCATATTTTGTTTGATGATTAGGTTTACGGTATCATGAATCACAGGGATAACAATTTAATCTTTAACATATGCTAGAGAAGTTCTAAAAAGTGAACGATGCCAACAGAGAAGCCAGACTTTTGAAATATTGTTTTTCTTAGTTGGGAGGGAGAGTCACTGGCCAAGACTGTGTTTTACTTTATTCCTTTAACAAAGTTTTTAATATAAATTCCAGTACATTTTATGCTATATGGCTTCCTGTTTTGTCTAGAATTATGAATCTATGAAACTGTTCCAAATAATTCAGCAAAAAGAGGTTAAACTTAATTTGAAAAGTTTCCTAGAAAACCTTTTCATAATGGAACTTTGTAAATTTAAATCAAGTGTTCACGCTGAAAATAAAAAAAAAAAATAAAATATTTTAATCTTAAAGACAGTACACAGATAATACAAAGCTCTGGTGGTCTCCTCTATCAAAATGAACACTGACACTCCCACAGTTTTTTTTTTTCCTACCTGCTCCCTCTCCCCTTAAAATTTAAACCCGTAACATCAGAAGAGCCAAAACTTTCAAATTTTATTCACAAATAGTAACCAGTAAAGTTCCAGCCATTGTAGTTGTAAACATTTGAAAAATGAAAGCAATTCAGAAGTCTGAAGGCTGGAAATAGAATGCTAAGACATCTAAAATTATTATGGTATAACAATAAATCATAAATCTTTCCCATGCCTTTTAAAAGGAAGAAATGGAAAATATGCAGTCATATTACCTAAAATAATAAACAAAAGCAGGTATTTCTCTGTGTTTGCAACACCAAAATAGAATGGAAAAAGCATCTGTAGCCCTTGTGGATGTATTTCCTATTTTACCTTTATTTCAAAATCAGTTTCTGTACAGAATAAGAGATGAAACATATGTCTAAAAGTTTAAGAACAAGCTACGTCCACATAAATTATGCAGCAGCAGAATTTGTCAGCAAGCTGCCTTAAAATGAGTATCAACATGAACGTGCCTGCTCCAGGAGAGTTTGATACACATACAAAGTTCAGCACCAGTTCAGAAGTGCTGTGTGAGCTTTTTCAAAAACTTACGAGCGAAAAACTCTTAAGCCTTACTATACTTACTTGAAAAACACAAATACTCCATCTCCAACACTGCAGTCTTAGTGCCTCCACCGAATAAGCACTTGACTGGATAAAACACTTAGGTGAATATTTGTATTTCAGTGAAGACAACTTAATTCTACGTCTACCTCATTTCAAGATAACTACTTTAAATCCATTACTCTGACACTTCATATTTTAAATAAAGAAGCTTTAGAAAAGCTTGCTGAGATCAGTCAACATTTAAAAATAAAAATACATTAAGAGTTCAAGATATAACAAAAGTAAAAAGTTTCATTAAATATAAAAAGAAGTGTAACTCAGGTATTATTTCTATATACTTTCAGTTTGGTTAAAAAATTTATGCTAAATAGGATTGTCATCTTGTAATACTTTGTTACATGTTACTTGAAATTGCCATTTTCTATTTAAATCATATTGACTTTAAGGTCACACTAAGATATTTTTGCTGCACAATGCTCTGGAATTTCTTCGTTGGACTGATAATGGAACATAAAGCTGAGTTGCCCAAATCGTCCGAACAAAAAGTGAATTCGTAAGAATCAAAACAGAAACACTCTTCTAGCATACTCTTAACGAAGGGAACAAAAAAGAAGTGAGAACAGAATTTAAAAAAATCATTCCCAAATGCTTAATTATATACGCGTGTGCGCACGCATCTGTATGTACAGACATACTGACAGCACTGATTTCCTCATTGAGTGTGTTTCCTTTACACACTCTTGTGTGTCTATTTACATTTCAAAAATAAGTGTTCTACATTCGCAGGACCAAAAATCTCCTTGACCCCCATCTTTCATTATGCTTCCCTACTGAGAATGCAGAAGGGGAACGACCCCTCCCTTTGCACCCCAGTTCCATGTTTTCAGTGAAACCAGCGATAACTACCTGTAACAAACGCTGTCGGTGCAGGGACTGTGCACTCTTACAATGACAAAGACGTGCTGGAAGTGGGATCGGATGTTCTTTGGGCTGAATGGTTGTGCCCCAGGCTCCTGGAAAACTATTGTCACGATATCATTTCCAATGTGTCGTTTTCTCAGAAGCTTTAACAAAAAAAACAAAACACAGTTGAAAAACAGTCTTTTCACAACTTTAAATTACTTATTTCTCATTATTATAAATTATTATTGTTCCTTTTTTTTAATTCCAAATGATACTTCAAGCTGAAAACTGAAATAGTTTTATATGACAAGTAGTAGAATGTTAATGATTCATCGAAAAAAATTTAGGTGTGGGCATTTTCATTTTCATAAAAATTTCATTTCTACATGTAACAAACAGAAGATCTTGTCAGAGAAAATTTTGAGCTAAACAGAGAGGAAAGACAACAAGAAAAACCTGCTAGTATCAGAGTAAACTAGAAGCTGGAAAACATTCCCAAATTCACATATTTTTACAAGCCAGAACTAGGGTTTATTTCAAGTTGAAAAATAGCTGTAATTGTCCTTAAGACACTCTATAATAATTTTCTTACAGGCTTCTTTCAGTAAATCCAAGACGACAGCGAAGGAAAAAGGTAAACTACAAAGCATTAGGTTGGTGCAAAAGGAATCGTGGTTTTTGCATTGTCAAAGTCTGCCATTTGATATTGGAATACATTCTTAAATAAAGGTGGTTATGTTATACATAATTTTAATGTGCTTTTCTTGCTTTGTTTGGTTTTTTGTTTGTTTTTTTTTTCTCCTACTGACTTATTACTTGTATATTTATTTTAGACTATGGAAATTATGTTACACAAAAAGCAACTTCGACCTATTTTCTTATTTGAGTTCAAAAAGGGTCATAATGCAGCAAAAAAAACTTGCAACATCAACAACACATTTGCCCAGGAACTGCTAATGCATGTACAATGCAGTGGTGGTTCAAGAAGTTCCACAAAGGAGACGAGAGCCTTGAAGATGAGGAGCGTAGTGGCCGGCCATTGGAAGATGACAACGGCCAACTGAGATCTATCATCGAAGCTGATCCTCTTACAACTACACAAGAACTTGCCAAAGAACTCAACGGTGACCATTCTATGGTCATTCAGCATTGGAAGCAAATTAGAAAGGTAAAAAAAGCTCAGTAAGTGGGTGCCTCATGAGCTGACCAAAAATCAAAAAAAATCATCGTTTTGATGTGCCATCGTCTTCCACGCAACCAAAATGAACCATTTCTCAATCGGATTCTGACATGCAACAAAAAGTGGCCTGTATACAACAACTGGTGATGACCAGCTCAGTGGCTGGCCCAAGAAGAACCTCCAAAGCACTTCCCAAAGCCGAACTTGCATCAAAAAATGTCATGGTCACTGTTTGGTGGTCTGCTGCCGGTCTGATCCACCACAGCTTTCTGAATCCCAACAAAACCATTCCATCTGAGAAGGATGCTCTGCAAATCAATGAGATGCATCGAAAACTGCAAGGCCTGCAGCTGGCACTGGTCAACAGAAAGGGCCAAATTCTTGCCACGACAACGCCCGACCTCACATCGCACAATTAGTGCTTCAAAACTTGAATGAATTGGGCTACAAAGTTTTACCTCATCCGACACATTCACCTGACCTCTTCTCAACTGACTGCCACTTCTTCAAGCACCTCGACAACTTTTTGTGGTGAAAACCCTTCCACAACGAGCAGGATGCAGAAAATGCTTTCCAAGAGTTTGTTGAATCCCAAAGCACAGATTTTTATGCTACAGGAATCAACAAACTTAATTCTCGTTGACAAATGTGTTGATTGTAATGGTTCCTATTTTGACTAATAAAGATGTGTTGGAGCCTACTTATAACGATTTAAAATTCATGGTCCAAAATCATAATCACTTTTGCACCAACCTAGTAGCACAACATTTCATGTATGAAAGCAAACTAAAAGGAACATTGTGTTATCTTTAATTGTTAAAGTAAATTTCTGTTTTATTTTGAGAAATACAAAAGAATATCATTTGTAGAGTAAAATGCATACACATCATACACAACAAGATGGCCTAGTATTTAACAAGACCAGGTTCTTCAGAATAACAAAGCAGGTCAGCCTACATATCTGCTCAGCATAATAAAAAAAATAAAAAAGCAAAAAGGATTTTGTCTTATGTGTTCTTGTGTAGTGTGCTGGATCACCTACTCATCACCTCCGATTCTGTGCAAATTACAACTTGCGGAACATGCAATGGACTCTGCTGCAGAAGGCTGAAAGTCATGTTAAGTAAACCAGTCCTTTTGACTTAATATTTGAACTCTTATTTATGTAACACAGATGTGCTACTGACATGGAATAATATTTGCAAACTTTCAGTGAATTATGCATAATTAATTAGAAACGGTCCTATGGAGAAAAATCCACCTATGACATACCTACAATGATCTGCTTTGCCCACCTACCTGACACAGAGGTGGTCAGTTTTACTTTTGATTCTTTAAGTGTTTTCTTTGCTAGTAACAAATGAAAGTTGTCATAAATATTCAATAGTCCAGCCACTTTGGAGACAGAGGAAAAATTAATTCTAAATAGGCACGATCCATCCTACCTGTTGCTTGTTGTTTGGAGTATATGGTAACATAGTAGAAACGTGAAACATGATTTCATAGTCCTTGTATGTTGTGTATAGAGAGTGAGTACCCGTTGAATCAGCTTCAGTGAAAGAAAAAAGAGAAAATACAAGCATTATTTTAAAAAAAAGTTTAAAAACAAAGTTTCATTATTATCAAAGAAAATCATCAGGCAAGACAAAGAATTCCTATTCATCCTTGACTCAAGCTGAAAAGTTAGCAAGTAAAAACTTACCCAGAGTTTATTCACCTGGCAAGGTAAATGACACATACAGATGGCACATATAATTTTACATACTTTCCCCAAGAAAGAACTTGTTAATAATAGGGAATTTAGACTACACAACCCTGAAGAGAGCCTACGTAAGCATGAAAAGTGATAACAAAGTCTGAAATACTTTTTCAGCCACCACTCAGTTATCTCAGGCTAATCAGAATGAAATGGAACTCTAAGGAATGTTAAAAGGACTTCAGAAAGGAAGGGAGACAGATACTGTAAATGAATGCCATGATCTCATGCACAGTTCAGTATCAATGGACATATAGCCCACAATACATGAACGAGCAGAATGGGTTCTTTTAAACACAAATATCAGGATTCTAAATTAGCTGTAATGAAGTTAGATAAAACCTTGACTAAAACAGGTGCTTTATGGATAGGAGCAGTCAAAAACACAAATAGGATGCTAGCATGCTTACAGCTGATGAGGGAAAAAGCTCACAACAATGACATTATGATGCTGGTATATTAATCAAAGGTACTCTCACCTGTTTTGGGTTCTGGCCACCCTATTTTAAAAGTTATAGAAGAAAGAGAAGGGATCCAGAAACAGGCCACAAAAATAATTATACGTGGATGGAGAGACTTCCATGTGGAGAGAAAATGATAAAAACTAGGATTATGAAGTTTAGAAAGAAAAAAAAAAGAGGGGATATTATTAAAGTTTAGAAAGTGTTGGCTGAAGACAACACTTGATTAGAGACAAATTGGGAACTCCTCGTTTTAACTTTTTCTATCTCAAAAAAGAAGATACCTTGAAAAATGTTCCATCAATTTAAGTAGTAACATATTTAAAGCTGAAATAGTTAATTTATTCTATTAAACGTAACTGCTGTCTGCCGTGCAAAAAAGCCTGCTTTCAAACAATTTAAAAAATAACTAGATTTATATATGCAAAAAGCATCTTAGTTATTTGAAGCTATATAAACATGCTACTATATTATATAATCCCAACTATTTATAGCAATGTATTTTAAAAAGCTGTTAAATACTACACCTTGACATTTTTTATTAGCAAAGGAATCATGTTACTAAGGAGATAATAGTTCTAAGATTTGTAAGGCATTTACAATACCATAAATACACAGCTTATTTACCCAGATTTTTGGTATAAGCTTTGACAAGAAGTTTTCGTTTTCTTTCAAATTCAAAATAATAAAATGGAGGTAGCTTTGCTGTAAATGAAAAACTGTAACATCATCCATAAAATGAAATGGAAAGTTTCCCACATTATAGCTGCATAGAGATTTTGCATTTCCAAATAATCTATATAGAATAAAATGGGAACAAGAAAAAAAGGATTCCTAGAATTTTATAAAAAAATATCTCAGTGTTTCAGCTCTATTCCAGCACTCAACATTGCCATTATAAAAAGCTAGCTAACAGCTAAATATTTTCTTTTTAATGATAATTACACCACCACAGGAGATGAAAGGGAATCATCTAATCTTTTACTTCACAGCAGCTGCTATCATCTGCACACTGACAGAGAGAGATGCACCTGAAAGTCACCTAAACATCAACATAACTCCTTACCAGCTTTTTTTTTTTGTGTGTGTGTCTAACTGTAAATATGCTCATTTGTACATCATTGTATTGGGTTTGCATGGCAAGGTTTTGATAGCAGGAGGGCTACAGGCACGGTTTCAGTGAGGAGCTGTAAGCGTCCCTCATGTCCCATAGAGCCAATGCCAGCCGGCTCCAAGATGGCCCCACTGCTGGCCAAGGCCAAGCCCCTCAGTGATGGTGGCAGCACCTCTGAGGTAACAGAGTTAAGAAGGGGGAAAAGTTACTGTGCAACAGCAGGTGGAAAGAGGAGAAGATGTGAGAGAACCAACTCTGCAGACAGCAAGGCCGGTGAAGGAGGAGGGCAGGAGGTGCTCCAGGTGCAGCCTGTGGTGCAGACCAGGGTGAGGCCAGCTGTCCCCCTGCAGCCCATGGAGGTCCACAGTGGAGCAGAGACCCACCTGCAGCCCATGGAGGACCCCAGGCTGGAGCAGGTGGATGCCTGGAGGCTGTGACCCTGTGGGAAGCCTGTGCTGGAGTAGGTTTGCTGGCAGGACTTGTGACCCCAGCAGGTCCAATGTTGGAGCAATCTGTTCCTGAAGGACTGCACCCCATGGAAGGGACCCACGCTGGAGAAGTTCATGAAGAACTTCAGCCCATGGGAAGGACTCACAGTGGAGAACTTCATGGAGGACTGTCTGCTGTGGGAGGGACCCCATGCTGGAGCAGGGGAAGAGCACAAGCAGCCCTCCCCAAGGAGGAAGGAGTGGCAGAGACAACGTGCGATGAGCTGACCACAACCCCCATTCCAGGTCCCCCTGCGCTGCTGGGGGGAGGAGGCAGAGAAATTGGGAGTGAAGTCAAGCCCGCGAAGAAGGAAGGGGTAGGGGAAAGGTGTCTTAAGATTTAGTTTTTTATTTCTTATTATCCTACTCTGATTTGATTGGTAATAAATTAAATTAATTTTCCCCAATTTGAGTCTGTTTTGCCCATGATGGTAATTGGTGAGTGATCTCTCTCTGTCCTTATCTCGACCCACGAGCCTTTTGTTATATTTTCTCTCTCCTGTCCAGCTGAGAAGAGGGAGCGACAGAGTAGCTTTGGCAGACCAGGGTCAGCCCACCACAATCTTCTTTCACAAACAGAGCATGCAAAAATATTACAAAGAAATAGAAAAGGGGAGCAGGTGCTAAAATAAAGGGAAACGGATAAGACAACAGGGGAAGGACTGTCTTAACAGACTCACATGTGTTTTTTTCCAGCACCAACAGTGCTCAAAACTGTGACTGACACCAACAGTGTACCACTGATAAATTTACTCCACTGAAGCCACAGGACTTTGTCAGCCTACTCCTACAGCAGCTTTTAAAACCTCTGCACTAGAAAGCTGTGTAAAAAACAGCATAAGCAGAAAAATCTAACTCCGCATTTCAAGGAAAACATGTTGCAAAGAACTGTAGTAAAACAAAAATTAAACAATACTGATGAGGTAGGAGAATGAATAGCCATTGGTACAAACTGCAGCAGTGCTCATATCTAAAGGCACAAGAAGTTTCAGAGCTTAATGCTGTTTCAGTCTACCGTTGGTATTAAACACTCTGCCTTATTTCTGATTTCTCCCAGTTTTGTCCCAAATTCAGCACCTATCAAACCTGCTCTCCTTTCTCTTATACAAGTATTACACCAAGCGTTCATGTTCAACTTCTGTAATACCCAAGTTGATTTCAGACACTATTTCCTAGGACAGAATCCTTTATTTTTTAACATACAAAAGTATATGTGTAACACAAACACAAAGAAATGCAGATGGACTCGCCCCCATCACCATTTCTGCAACCTCTGACCTTGACTGTGGGCCTCCCAGTGAATGTCTCGGACCCAACAATAAACCTATTCTTACTTCCATGTGGTTGAAAAGATGTTAAATAGTACAAGTTAAGATGTGCATGGTAATCTGTATTGTTTCATCAGAAACATTGTGGTATATTGACAATCCCTAAATTAAACATCAATTTGAAGTCCATTCATTCCCTAGATTTTCCATCTACTTAATATATTCTGTGCTAGTTTTATACTCTCTTAATGTCTTAACCAACAGTCATGCAGTATAAATACCTAATTCAGAAAGCTATCATTATTAGCTAAGTTTATAATCTCATCAAACAGGTTCTTCATAAACTCCTGCAACTCACATCAACCAGTTTCCTTCATTTCCTGTTCACACCGCTCTGCTGGACAGACACAACAGGCTACCAGGCCCAGCATTATTCAGCTGATCCCATTCACCAATTTAAAATATTGAGAAATAAGACTGAGAGGAGGAGGGAAATAAAGCATGCATTACAACTAGAAAATAAAGTGACTGAAGTTATAATTTGAAAGACTCTGTGATGTCTATTACTTTAAAGTGATGCCTATAAACCTCTAGCAAGTGTGGGATAGATGACATTTGCAAGCTCTATCTCCTATCCGAAGCCTGCAGGCTGCCAGGAGATAGAATGCTTCCCCCCTGGTAATTCTAGAAATATACAAACAAAACTTTAAAAGCAGCAGCTCTTTTCCACAGTGGCACTGGCAGGGATCCAAAGCTAAAGCCCTTGAAGGATCCAATTTACTTAAATATGCTTTCAGTTAATAGGATGCATGAGATTCCACCTTTTAAAAATTGGCTCTGTTACAGATACTTACCAATTAGGCCCCTAATTCTAAAAATTTCTAAGAACAACAACTGTTTTGAAACTGCCTTTGCTAGAACAACTTCACTTTCCCAATTCACACAAATCACAAATACCTTGTGAAAATTTCCAGAGTACATATACATATCAGCTTCCCTCCACGCTGAGAAAACCTTTCATCCTGTCTTACATCACACATGTGCTTTTCATAGGTTGCCAAAGGTACAGAAACTAGCAAAGTAGCCTACATAGCTCTGACCTTTATTGCAAGTTAATGAACAGATATTTGTTTTTTAAGAGTATCTTAGCAATCAGCTGTGCTGACATTAATCAGAATTTTTCTGCAGGAAAAGTTCCTGAGTAATGAGACTGTACAAACTATTTCATGCCAGTGACCTCTAGCAACAGAAGAGCACAGAGCTGAAAAAGGAGCAGCTTTTTTCTCAGCTGTAGACCTAGATGTTTCAACAAAACCCCATAAAAACCACAACCTCCTCCTATGCAGGCCTTCCTGTGTTAGGGCCAAGGCAGAAGACACTGATTGATTACTTAGGGCAGCTATCAAAGATACATTGCATGTGTCTATTCTGCTGTTCACATATTTCCCACACCTGAGGATGCAGCTCTTGTGACCATCTCTGGTCTCTAGAATTTTGCCTACCACAAGGTGGCCTTTTTTCTGTGTTTTGGTTTTTGTTTTTTTTCCCCCCAATTTCCTATGCAGAACACACAACAGCAGTTTCTGAATGTAGCTATCCAAAGAGCTTAGTGTTGTGCCCGCAAAATATCACCTTCTCTTCTGCTACTTCCAGTCTGTGCTTTGCATATTGTCAGAAAACATAGCACCATCAAGATATATTACAAAAATTTGTTGCCATTGTTCACATTTGCTGCTGTCTAAACCTGCTCATTAAGAACCCATGTATGCTGTCTAATTGTGTGTCTCCTCAGCGAGCCTGCAGAAAAGATAACCCAAAAGACTTCAGACAACTTAGGCATTCCTAAGCAGTTTTAGCTGAAGAGGTCCCATGCATGTGAGCTTGTAAACCCTCTGACTAAAAGAAAACATAGGAAATCCTTCACAAAAGCAGCAGTTTTCACTTCAGCTTCCCCCTTCCTCTCTGATCACAGTGAACTGTTCATGTAAAGCCTCTTGACTTCTGTATTTTCAGACACAAAATGGAGCTGGGAAACATGAAAAATCCACGAGTAGAAAACCTCCATCGCAAGAAGACAACTCTTAAAACCTGGAGAGATTCCGTCAATTTAAAGTTTACATATATGTCCATTCAACAGGAGCTAAATCAAAGTACACAAAATCCGAACTTGACTAAATTCTTTCCCCGAGTTAGAAGCACCAAGAAGGAACTCAAACATTACTGGAAAATTCTGCAGTTTAGAAGAAAATTTCAAACAAGTACTTAAAACACTGTTACAGCTTTCATGAGTATATCCGAGCAAATGAGTCAACACTTAATCATACATCATTTCCATGTGCTAGAAACCAGTGTGTGTGGACTGACACCAAAAAAGGTTTTTCTTTTTCAGATGTCTTAAATAACTAAAGCAGAAGAAAGGGAAGAGAGGATTTTACTTTAACTACTGAAAGCAGCAAGGAGGTCACAATATAAACCCAGAAGCTATGAAATAACAAATATTTTTTCTGTTTTCCATACACATTTGATTTTTGACTGAGCTTATTTTTATAACTGAGAAAATAAGACTTTGGGAGCTACAAAAAAGGAAAACCCAGCCTGAGAATTATTGTATAATATATTTCCAGTAAAGGCAAGGAAATGTTACAGCAAGAAACTGCCTGGATCTCATCTGTAATTGTGTGTATAATCCTACCCACTAAAATTGAAGAGACTGAATTCAAACTTGGACGAGCACATAGAAAGGTTACCAGGTAATACTGCGGGGAGGGGTGGGGAGAGCAGAGAAATCCATGCGAGACTTGGCTTATTAAGGGTAATATCACAAAAGCATACAGGAGGTACAACTGCAACGTGTAAATGCACTCAAGGGAGTAAATACAACAGAGGAAATATAAGTATTGCAACTAAAAGGAAGCTGGCTCAATGGTAAACGTGTATGAAACAGGTATTAATTTAGATTTAAAACCACAGCAAGTTTTATAACCCTCTGAGGAGTGATGATCAGGCTGACCAAGAACAGTCTGAGAAAACAGCAACATGATCCCTGTAAGGAATCAAGGACACAAGGTAGAATGGTAGAACATTAAAGCAGAGCAAGTTACTGTATTTGTCAGAGTAGACTCATGACAAGAGCACATTTTTTGCTGCACTGAACTTGATGAATGCTTTTCAGCTTTCATGAATCAACTCCTTATTTAATTTCCTTTGCTGCAAGTGAGGAAAATAGCAAAAGATTTCCATGGGAACTGGTTTGTTCAAATACTCAAAGAAGATGAAGACAGGCCAAAATCTCCTTCTGAGTATTTCTAAAGAGATTTACAAATTGCATATAGTACACACTAGATGATAAACAGGTATTTCACAAGCTTGATTCCGGAAGTAGGGAATTTCTTTTATAGACACTGTCACCCGAGATCATCTTTCCACTGCATTTTTGTCACAATGTATTTTACGGTTAAAACTGATAATATACCTGCCAAATTCAGTTTCATTTCCATAACTCAAAAGAAAATTCATAGAGGAACACATTTGATCGTAGGAGTAACACAAAACTTCCTAGAAGAAAAACTACACGCAACAGATGCAGCAGAAAAGCAACAGATCAACTTGTCAAGGCCGAGTTACATAGATGGGTTCTCAAAACTTTTTTGGTGACAGTCTATTAGCATATCATTAAAAAAAATATGACAGACCAACTGTATTGATTACTCTTTAGACAACACACTGATGATGGATTTGCAATGCTGATAATGGTTCCATAATTACCAGTTTCTTGTTGCAGCTTTAGTGACAATTTCATACCAAATTAGTACAAAAATCCAATAATTATCAGAGTTGAAAGACCATATGGCCATGGGTCAAATTACATACTTGCTCTGCTTTCACTTCTAATACTGAGCAACTGTCTTCTTATAGCAGAGAGATTATTTTTAACAACTCTCTGTAAACATCAGTTAGCAATCATATTTTGTTCACTTATGGGAAATAAAAAAAATGAAAAACCCTTACTCTTTGTATCCAGCTGAGCACGATACTTTTCGAATCCCTTGAGCCGAACTCGTTCTCCCAAGAGCTGAAGAAACTCTTCAAAGGCTGGACCTGCTGATTCATTATTATACATTTCCTCCTCTGTGCTCTGCCCGGCTTTGCAGTACATGATACCCACCTTAAGCTGGTAACTTAACTGCAAAGGGAAAAAGATAAAAATCTTATATGTATAGTGGGTAATACAGCAACTTAATGATTCACATTTTTCAATAGACTCATAATTGACAAAGAAAAAATATCCAATTATCAGTCTAATTTAAGATGTTCGTCTAGTTCCAAATACTGTCTTCACCATAATTGCCTCAATGATGGCATATTCCAACTAAAGATGTCAAAATGCTTTCTGAAGTGAAACCAACATTAATGTTCCTTATTTTCAGGAGGACAACACTGCAGATTGCAAATGGTGAATGTCTTGCACCGAGCCACATGGAAAGCCCTGGCTGAGTAACATCAGGAACTTGATTCTCCCTCTGAGGCTGGTACCATGGTTACTATCCTATGCTAAACCTTCCACGCAGAAAGGTAGGGCACAGCATGTGCTCATTTCTCTAATAAGTGACAAAATTAACATTCCCTCACTTCAAAGAGAAGATAAAAATTATTCACCTATTAGTGCACTTACCTGTTAGCAATGCTGAAAGAGTCCGTATCATTCAGTTGGCCTTCTCTGACTTAAAAATGCAGTAACAAAGAAAACAGCTAAATCGAGAAATGCTGGTAATAGTTTAAAGACACTATTTTCTAGCATAGAGCTCCAAATAGATTTGTGCTTTTTACTTCCATTTTTTCCTCTAATTTGGTGTTTGATGTACCTCATACAGCAGAAACTGAAGATGTGAATAAAGCAATTTTTTACCCAACCATAACTGTGATTCTTCAAAGCAAAATTGTTCCCACCAACTCCAAATTCCTGCGCACACACACAAAGGACCATGTCTGTGCCCTTTAAGTCTGGACTACAGAAACAGAAGAGACAGAGGGAAGAAAGCAGCATCCACAGCCATTTACTGCTGTCTCCAAAACCAGTTTCACAGGCAGGAACTCTGACTGGCAGATCGTGAAGGAGAGCCTTGGAGTTCACACATGTAATTCATCTAATAAAAGCACATATTTATTGCAGGGTAAATAATCTTTCCTCCCACTCACAAATTTATGCCGAGGCTCCATCTTAAATAAATACCAAGCAGATCTGCCGGAGCAAAATCACAAGAAAGTCTATCAAAACTGGCAAGAGATTTACAAGTTCAGGCTACAGGTCAGTGGAAGTGAAAACAGTTATTTGCAAGGGCACTGGAAGCAAAGTCATCTGAATATACTGTGACTTTCTCTGCGAGCCCCTATCACAGGTCATGAGAGAACTTGCTGGGATGATGCAGATCCACATAATTACACTGAAGTTCATTACTTTTAATTTATATTTATGGTGGGATAATTTAAAAGCCCTCACAAGTGGTCCTACTCTGTTTCTAATTAAAGTAGATTTTAAAATTAAAAACCTCCGAAAATGGCAAGTTTACCGTATTCTTCTTTTACTAACAAAGATGAATGGTAACTGAGATAAAATATTAGTAGTGGGAAATTAAGTAAAAAAGAAGGGTAAAGATCAACCTGGCCTGGTTATTCCCATTGAAGAAATTAAGCATAGGTAATGAGTCACAGTTCTAGGCTCCTTCTTTTTTCCCTTCCAGAACATCCCTTATTTTATCATCTGAGACAATGACTGCCTGACTTGTTTATTCTAAATACGGCCAAATTTCTTACGATAAAATATGAGTACAGCATAGAATCAGTCTCGTTTGGGTTGGAAGGGACCTTAAAAATCATCTAGTCTACCCCCCCGCCATGGGCTGGGACACCTTCCACTAGACCAGGTCACTCAAAGCCCCGATCAGCCTGGTCTTGAACACTTCCAGGGATGGGGCATCCACAGCTTCTCTGGGCAGCCTGTTCCAGTGCATCACCACCCCCATGGTGAATAATTTCTTTCCCATGTCTGATCTAAATCTACCCTCTTTCAATTTAAAGCTGTTACCGCCTATCCTATCACTACACCCTCCCCATCCTTCCTGTATGTCCCCTTCAGGCACTAGAAGGCCGCTATATGGTCTCCCTGGAGCATCCTCTTCTCCAGGCTAAACAACCACGATTCTCTCAGCCTGTCCTCATCTCAGTCTATTTATTATGAAAGAAATATTCACAGGCCAACTTCCAAAATTGCAGCTGGAAAAAAAAATAAATTGTGCCTTGAAGTAACGTTTCTATTTCCTTTTCTCTCACGGTTAAAGATTTAAAATGCTTTCTGTGTAACTATAAAGGAAATATGCTTTTTCAGCACTAGAGACTCAACTAAAAATACTAACTCTCAAGACTGAAGACTACACATTTTGGGCAAAAAGTATTAAAATTTGAAGAAAAGGCATTTATTTGTAAAACAAATACTGAGCACATGCAAATTGGTATTACAATTTATTACTGCGACTATTTATTTCAAGTCTCCATTCACTTAAAAAAAATATTCAACCAGTGTATTCAACGCTCAGAACACCCAGATACAGACCAATGGCACACACCTTCTAATATTTTTTGTAAAAAGATTCTGCATGATGACTGTTTAAGATCTAAATTATTTTCAGGAATCACAGGAGCTAGATGAGGTTTGCAGGTACACTCCTATGACCTCAGCTTAGCTAACGAACTACATGATCCCACTCACTGCAAGCTGCTTGCCTCGGAGCCGCCAAGCTCAGCGCCCCCGCCAACAGGGCTGTGTGCTGTCACAGAGAACCTGGACCAGCCACTGCTGACATGGGTGCAGAGGGACAGGAGGGGAGAGAAGAAGGGTGGCAAGAGCCACTCCTGCCAGAACAGCTGTCGTCTTTCCCCATCATCAGCAGCCGGTCCTGGCTTGGACCGTTCAAGCAACATTAGCTGCTCCAATATCCTCTCTGTCCATTCCCAGGGAAATATGATGGATGGAAAGGTTTCATGGGGCCACAATGCCTTACTGCACTGCTAATTACCATAGTTTCTAGCAATTTTACTTAAACAAGTTAGGACGAAGAAACCCACTCTCACCAAGCACACCCAGAACATTTAAGCTTCAATTTTGGGTGAAGGAAATTATTTTCAAGGGCAGAAACAGAAGTGGGATCTGCAGCATCCACCAGCAGCCAAACAACTGTCTTTTATTGCTTTGAAAATGTCAGCCTAATAAACTAAACAAAGACTATGCAAAGAGCTGGATATGCCTTCTAGCTGTGTTCTTAGATTTCATGAACTTCAGAAAAAAAAGTTCCACAAGGACAGCATGAGCTGGTATTTCTGAATCAAACAAAGCAGATCTGTCATGAGGCATGCAGCCCCCATTACGACACCTCCTTTTGATAATCCTAGGGTCCTTAGAAGTGCATTACCTCCAAGTAAAAGCTAAAAAGAAGAGTTGAAGGATGAATTCTGCTGTGGTAAAACTCAAAGTAGCAGCTTCATTTTAATAATCTAATAGTATTTACATATTTATATATGTGAGGAAAATGCACTTCAAGTACTTGTCTAGCAAAAGACAGCAGAAAGCATATCTTGGATTTAACCAGTCAGCAATTTTATCTTGTAAATATGGAATTATATTAAAAACCAAATGACATTTCACAGTATTTCTGTGAATGAGAAACTGCCATAAACTTCTACTGGAATAAATCAGTAATTGCCCTGATATTCAAATTTTCAAACCATATTTGGAAGTAAACCTCAAGTTAGTTACCATGAACTCTGCATTCAAGGCAAAGATTAGTAGACGGTAATCAGCCAGGAAGGTATCGCAGTCCTATGGAATGACTGGATTGCTTTCTAACACAGAACCATTCAAATGTATGTATTTTAATGAAGGCAATAAAAGACCAACTAGGTGACAAATAATGTGGGCCATATGTACACGACAGCAGATGTTACCATGACTCTAGCAATCCGAAGTGAGGAACATGCAATGGCGCTACAAAATAGGGGCAAGAAGAATATTCCCATTCTGACACTGGATGTCACATCCAGATACTGAAAGAGCAGAAGACACAGAGCTCAAGTATAAAAGTGATATGAAATTCAGAGAAAATATGTTGCAATGAAAGACTTGAAAAGTGCAATCTGTTTAGTTTATCATAAACAAGACCAAGAGATGATTTAATCACTGTGTACAAAAACCTTTGCTGGAAAAAAATCTCACACCAAAATGACTCTTAAGATGTAGCTGAGAAAGATATCAGGAGTCTGGAAGCCAAAAGCAGATAAATTCAAATAAAGAACTGCAAATTCTTAAATATGAAAACAACCAACTGCTTTAAAACCTCACTCAAATCTAAAAAAAACCAAAATAGCCTATCTTAATTAAACAGGTGCAAGTGAATCTGGCTCAATTAAGGGGTTACTGAGTGAAATTTAATGGCTAAGTCAGGCTAAGGTCACTTTGTAGTCTAAACTCTTAAATTTACAAAACATCTTATCTGCTATATCAAACAGGTACCTGTTCACGCTATAATGAAACAGTTCGACATTCCGCAAGAAGAAGCGATAAACATTCTGTGTACCTAATTAGTAGAGCAGCTGTTACCCAAACTTCTCTGTTAGCCTGGAATTGATAAAAAATGCAGCTTCTAATTAGTACAGAATGTGCTTATCGTCTTCTGTTCGAAGTGTCAAACTGTTTCATTACCACAAAACCAGAAAATACTTTCATGTAGGTAATACAATTTTAACTATCACTTGTCCTTAACGGTTTTCAAAAGTTTAAGTAGTAATAGAAAACCATACTATACACCATATTTTGGGAGCTTAATGACATACAGGATATGAAGTAAAAATAATTTAATTTCACATAATTTTAGACAGATTCAAATTCTGGAGCAAATTATGCTAAATTACTTTTCAAATTAGGTAATTACTAGAATTAATTTTGTAATTTAATTTTTAAAGTAAACTTTCTGCTAGATTTTTGGTGAAAAATTTCCCATCAACACTACTGAGATTTCAGGTTCTTGATGGGCATATCTGGAAGGTACTGATCCTTGAAAGCAAAGACTCCTGAGCCATGACGAATTAAACTCCATTTTCTCCACTGCTGAAACAGAAAAGAGATTGGAAAGAGACTGAAAGATATCCTTGAGTCTTCAAGTGCCTGGCAAACTTGATTCTTAATGAAGGGCAGATTAGGCTAAGGGTCAGATAATAAATCAAACACTGAGTATGTGAATATTTGAAATCACTGGTCTAATCATGCAAGGAAAACACTCAGGCGTTCTACAGATCTCATCATGTGAAAGCAAATATACTGTGCAGCCTAAGAACCTAAAAATTCCGTCCTCCTTTTTAGCAGGCTATATCAGGGGTGTCAAACTCATTTTCCCCACGTCAGCCTCACAGTTGCCTTCAAAGGGCCAAATGTAATTTTAAGACTGTATAAATGTAACTACTCCCACAGTCAAGGAGTTTGACACCCCTGGGCTATATAGTAAAACCATTTCCTCTCAAGCTTATGTGTTTGCTGGCTCATTGCAGCATTGATCTCTGCCAAAGCCAACAAGCAGATGCAGGAGATAGGCTGATACAGAGTGTACTTGAATTTCCAAAAGACATTCTTCAAAAGGTCTTAAAAACCCTAAACAGCCAGGGTACAGAAAAAGGAACTCACTTATACATCTAACTAGCTAAAAGACAAAAAGGAGTTGAAGAAAAAGATCAGTAGAGTACTGTATGTTGCACATACAGTATTCACACACTTTAGCAACCTGATAGAGGTGATCAATAGCAAGGTAACTAAGTCTACTAACATTACTAAGTTATTATTCTACAGTATTAAAGACTGGCTATTGGAGCTATCAAAGGACCTTATGGTACTACATAACTGGGGAGAAGAATGGCAGATGAACCTCAGTGCATGTAAAGTCTGAAGTAATCCATGTAATATAAAGATACTCAACTTTTTATCTACAGCAATGAGCTCTGACTTACACCCCTAACAAAAAGGAAAGAGCTTCTTCAAATACACGGCAGATAAAACTAACACCAGAGGCAATGTAGGCCCACTGATGAATGGGAGGGTGCCCTGGTGACAGAAGATACACAGAAGGCAGAGTTACTGAATGCCTTCTTTGGCTCTGTGTACACTGCTGGAGGCTGCCCTGAGGAGCCCTGTGCCCCTGAGGCCCCAGAGGAAGTCAGGACAACAGAGGAGTTTGCCTTGGTTGATGAGGGCTGGGTTAGGGACCAATTAAGCAATCTGGACATCCACAAATCCGTGGGTCCAATGGGATTCACCCATGGGTGCTGAGGGAGCTGCCTGAAGTAACTGCTGGACCACTCTCCATCATCTTTGCTAAGTTGTGGGAAATAAGAGAGGTGCCTGAGGGCTGGAGGAAAGAAAATGTCACTCCAGTCTTCAAAAAGGGCAAGAAGGAGGACCTGGGTAACTACAGACGGTCAGCCTCACCTCCATCCCTGGGAAAGTGATGGAACAACTTATCCTTGGCGCCATCTCAAGGCATATCAAGGATAAAAGGGTCATTAGGGGCAGTAAACTTGGTTTCACCAAGAGGAAGTGCTTAACCAACCTCATAGCCTTTTATGAGGACATAAGGAGGTGGATAGATGATGGCAAAGCAGTGGCTGTGGTCTGTCTTGATTTCAGTAAAGCATTTGACACAGTCTCCCACAGCATCCTCACAGCTAAACTGAGGAAGT
>VWYH01009552.1:365768-445978 GCA_013399365.1 Pampusana beccarii | reverse complement strand
GAGGTCCCTTCCAATCCCCAACATTCTATGATTCTGCGATCTTAGGTGCTCATGAAAAGATACTTTCAGTGCTCAATAGTAGCTGTAAAGCAAATAAAATGTCAGTACTTATTAAAGAGCGAAGAGATAAGAAAGTGTACTGAACCAAAGTCACCATAGTAACTTATAAACCTGTTTAAAATAGTTATATTCTCTCCCTTGCGGGGCAGATAATGATTAGATCTTCAGTTTTATGACACCAATGTCAGACTGACAGCAAGAAGAAATAATAACATAGATGTTAATTCTGTGCAGGAAAGGCTGACCATGAGAAGCAAAAAGGACCAGCAGGAGGAGACAGTCTCAGTACGTGGAGCTGCTAAAGGTCACTGCTGAAGTTTTTATTATTAAAATTCATTTTACCCATGGACTTTCACTTTGTCTACGCTATATAGCTAACGAGTGTCAGGTCCATCTTTAAGAAACTAGGGGACTATCGCCTAATTGAAAACCACTTGTATGAAGAAAAGGCTTAGAATATTTTGCCATGTCTTTTGTTTCAGAGGAAGAAAAAAAAAAAGAAAAAAGAAAAAAGGTAGCATCCTGAAAATGGTTGTGCCAATATATTACAACAAAATATCTAGTAACGCAGAAGATTCTCTTGTCATTATAATAGGAATAAGAGAACCAAACCAGAACTCCCTCCTCCCCACAGTCTTCGAAAAACAATCGGTCTCTTTTCAAGTAAATTAAAATGGACAATTGCCACAACATTAACCTAAAACTTTAGACTTCTTACAGCAATGAACTTGATTTCATGCATATCAAATATTCTGGATAAATTGGAGGAAAGACACGCAACATAACTCTCTGTACAGATGACAAGCTTTAGTTTAAATGAGGCATTTTAATAGACTGACTCTAACCACGTAAAGCTAAGAGGTAACTCTGCAGTTCATGGTAGTAATTTGATAGTTTAAGACATTGTCTCATTCTGTAACTCTGCACTTACCCCTTGTTCATCCAGTTTCATAAGCTGTTCTGTGACTTTTGGAGTGTTGAACGCCAGCCTTAGGCAATGGATATTCAGCTCAGGAACCACATACTCCAGGACTTCTTTCAGGGGAAGTCCCCGGGCTGTGCAGTGCTTTGCAGTTGAAGGGATAGCATCTTCCAGCACGGAGCCTCTTAATGTCATAAGCTAAACATACACAAAAAAGAGCTCGTGTATTGAACTATCCACTGAGAAATGGTTGATTAGCAATAGCAGTGGAGCAAAACATACTATTTTTCCAATTTTCAGTAGAGACTGAGGACATTAAGTAACTTACGTTGCATGAAACACTCATTTGCAAAATGTCACTCACTGATAGCTAACAGCAGACAGTGTATTTCAAATTATTCAACAGATTAAGTTTTACAGGAAACTAATACTTGGAAAAGATTAGTAGTAGTATTTCTAGCAGAGCACTCTAAAGTATAAAAGTATGCTTCTCAGGTCTACCCACTGTCACATACAGAAGTGGAGTAAAGCCATTTTCCTCCTCTTTGCTTGCTTCTAGCTAATGGAACTCCTGTATGTTCCTCAACCTTTAACCAAACAACCTTCACAGTTTCCACTGTATTGGATATTATGGAATAACTCACTCACTGATACACTTGTGCTCTGTGTAATAGAAACACATGGCATAACTTTGTGAGGAGATTCCTGGATTATACACATGTAGAGGTGACAGAAACCTGTCATTAATCCTGCAAAGCACACAAAACCATCCATACCACCTGGTTTTCCCTGCTCATTTCTACCTTATTTTACCATCATTCCTGAACTGCTTACCTCGCTGGTTCTGAATATGATCCGGTAGTTGTACTGAGGTCCATTTTCTTTGATTTCCTCTGGCTTCTCTCTTCTTATACTCACAGCTACTGGACCCAGGTTCTCATCTGCCCCAAAATAGTTCCAGTGTTCTTGCATACAAAAAAAAAATAGAACACACAAATAAAAGTCTGTTTTCCTTCCTACACTTCATCTATATTTTCATACTTAGTTGCTGTATTGCAAATAAATTGCCAGCTCCACTAGAGTCACTAAGAGCATGTCTTCGGTGGTACTAGGATTTTATTCTTGTGCTTCAGTTCTCTAATGGGCTCCTTTTATACAAGAACGCTGAAATTCAACGTTGCATCTCTGCTTAAACAGGCCTAAAACAGGATTTACCTCCTACATTGGCTCTTACATCAAAATCTGTTTCATTCACATTGAGCTAGATAAGTACAACCCATTATTCCTCCTCAAAAATAAAAACAAGGAAACCAAACGCACCAAAGTAGGAAACTCACCGCTCTGTTAAAATGAGAGGGCAAACAATTGTACTTAGCAAAGGATGTAACTTATTTTTATAGAGAAAAAGAAAAAAAATCAAACAAGTTACTCAATTGTAAAAGAGGAAAAACTGGTGAAGCTGAAAAAGGTAGACTTGTGCACAGTAAAAAAACCCAAACAAGCAAAACCAACCAAACAAAAACCAACCAAAAATCCATAATATCACAGAAAAACTGAATTAAGCACAAGAAACAAAGTGTCTAGCATAAATATCTAACAGTGAATTGTCAAACAACGTGAAGAATAAATTTAAATCGCTAAGAGTTGAGTCTAAAACTAGCCTAGCTGGGAAGGTGGCAGAGAGGAGAATACAGGGCTGGGGAAATTGCTCACTAGCTGAACAGTAGATTATTTGAAAATATTTTTATATTTGTTTAACTGTACACAAGTAAAGCCAAGCTTTACATGAAATAATGTTATACAAGTGCATTTTAAAAAATTAAAGCTCAACAATTTAAAGACATTGGTCTTTAAGTGTCTTCTATTGAGCCTTCTGGATGTTAAGAACTATCCTGACTGACAACAGAGGTGCAGCAACATATAAACAAAGTTGCACGTATCTCAAGTGACAATAACTGAATTTAAATAAATACCTGAAAGTTTAAGAAAACTGTCAAAAAAATAGAAGTCAAGCATTGTACAAGAAAAATAAGTCCTATGTCATCACTTTTCATCTGATGCATGTCCGCATATATGAATTTATACACGCACAAAATAAGAAAGTTAGAGCTATGTGAAAATTCAACAAGAAGAAACGTGAAGTTCAGTGGAATGAAAAAAATATGTAACTGCCCTGAAAGAAAATGTAACCATACTGGCCTGAACTACTATATAGATTACTTGTTATTCTTAAAAACCCAGAACATCAAAACAACAAGAACGTTTAGAGCAGTTTAACATGAGCTATTCTGCTATAAAGTGTAAAACATTACAGTATCATCATCAATAACTCTATCTTTAAAGATACTAAAAATAGATACTGATATACACTCCATCTGAAGTGAATGGCAGTCATTTTTCCAATGAATAATCGCTTGTGACCATAAAAATTTGAGTGTCTCATTTTTTATTCTATTTATTTTTAAAATTACACTTACTGTTCTTGCTATACTTTACACCAACAGACTAAGTGCTTTTCCTGTAGGTGCTCTCTCCTATTGAGCTTACTTGTGCCCTAGAATTACACCTTCTTCTTCACACAGCTGCCCACCCCTTTAAACCTTTGGGGGCTCTATTCTATTCACCAGTATCTGGTATTTTATTACCCCTTCCTCATTGTTTTCCAGTTAACATTTCAGATCTTGCAAGGCATAAAAGAAACCTGCTCACAGCATTATAAAGCCTGCTTTCCACCAAGTTCCTCTGCAAGTCATCAAAAGCCAATACTCTGCACAGGGGTAATTAAGATTCAAAATTCTTTTAATATCTTGTAAATATTGGTGTAAGTTTGGGATGACTGAATTAGTCATGAGTGGGGAAATGACGAATAAATTAGACCATCCACATAAGCCTAATTAAATCTTTATATTGTTCCACTGATACCAGCCCTGCAAATGCCACAGAGATCTGTTGTTTAAAAAACCCAGACATCTTATTGCCAACCCTAGTTTTTCTTCTTCATCCTTTAAGTAACTTGCTTTCTTCAGTATGCTTCTGTCTCAAACAGTTTATGGCAGAGATGGTCATACCCTGTTTCCCTGAAAATAAGACACGGTCTTATACAATTTTTGCTCCAAAAGATGCTTACTTTTTAACATGTATAGCTGCCTGGGCACTATTTAAATTTACTTTTTTATGAATTCTAACTAGGGCTTATTTTTGGTGTAGGGCTTACATTTCAAGCATCCTCAAAACTCCTGAAAAATCATTCTAGGGCTTATTTTCGGGGTAGGTCTTATTTTGGGGAAAACAGGGTAGTAGTAGAAGAAGAACATTCACTAGAGAACGAGATCACTTTTCTATCAGGATATTATGCAGCTTCCAAAACCTCAGATGGCTTGGCCATGTCCACTCTAAACTGCTCAGTGACTTGATGTACCTTTACTTATAAAATAGAAAATTTTACAGAAAAAAAGATACATTATTACATACTAGAAGGGTCCAAAATTATGTTAGTTTTCTGTACTGGCAGCTGCACAGATGATAAAATTTGTGTACCTTGTAACCAGTCTAGCCTGCAATTCAAATTGAGAGTTTTCTCAGGAGAAATTATTCTACATCTTGAAAACATATTTAGGAAGGCTGGCAAGAGGAATGCTTCAAGCTGTGTGAAAATACATATACAATTTTGTATCATCTGATTAAGCTTTTCATCTAGCTATTTATTTGAAAAAACGCACAGAAAGGAGTACGGAATTTCACACTTCTCTGCTAATAGGAAACATCTTTTGTCCTCTTTCCCTTCACTTTACGTAGGGCAGTTTCTTCCTCTCCTCAGTCCTCTTTTCTATTCATGTTGTCCTCTCCTCTATTCACATTTACTACAGGGTCCTTCACTCTTTCATCTCTATTCTCTTTCTCCTCCTCCACCCCCTACCTCTGTATTCATTCAGCAAGCTACAGTACATACCCCTGTATCTGATTACTTTTCCCTGTGGTACAGAGTTTTTTGCATCTCAACCTGATTTTCCACTACGTCCTGAACTACCTTGCATCCAACCATTTTCTCTCTCCTGTAGCAGGAAAAGCTATAGCAAAATTCAAGCTTAATATCTGAGCAAAAACAGTTAATTAGGAGTTATGTTGTAAAAACAAGGGCTACTTGACAACTATAATTCAAGAATTTTATGCCAAACATGAATAGCATGAAAGACAGCTTTTTCCTCTACCTCACACAGAACCTCACTGAAAGCAACACTTCTCAAACTTGACATTATTTCACTTAAACTCCTGTTGAAATTTTTTTTTAAATTTAGACATAACTAGCAACAGCCAAAAATTAATTTAGAAATCCACACCAAAGAAAAACAACTAATTGCTTGTACCTGGTCATTAAAACAGATTATACACACTTTTAAGAATATTTGGGACAAATATTTGGGGACAGAATATGCAGCGATATAAACCATCAGGTTTTTTTTACTGGCTGCCAACAGCTGAAGGAAAGCTGACCAACAGTTCATTTGCTATAAAACCAGCTCAGAAATTATTTACTTCTCAGCCAACTCCTTCATTCTGAGGTGGTAACTCGAATTTGTCCTAAATGGTAACGATGTTAGTGACCACCGTCTGACGATGACCGAAGCTAACGGGATGCTCATGGTTCTTCCCATGAGAACCGTAATTCCCAGACACAACTGGGGGGGCAGAGAGCACAGACTGCTCCTCCAGAGCGATGTGCTCGCTTTTCTGAGCAGCACTTGGAAAAGCTGATGGAAACAAATATTTCTGTTCCAACAGTTTTACTACAGATAATAAATAAGTCTCTCATATCAAGCTATAGTTAGGCTAATAAGCATGGTTGTCCTTGAAAAATACTTTATTGCTAATAATTAACTTGTTACCTAAATGTACAAACATTTATAAGACTTCATCCAGAATACATACGCAAAGCTTTTAGTCATGCATGGGAAAGAAATTCAAGTCTCTAAGATAAGTTATAGCCAGACATTTAGAATTTTTAAGGTGAAAACAGAAAACATGATGATACAACATAAGGCTGCAGTTCATTTGTGTCTTGAATACTGTGCCCTGATCCCAACTGGAAAACGCTTATAGTAGGGCAACAGAACATGATTGAGGGGGATAATACGGTTGAGGTTTATAAAATAACACGTAGCAAGGAAAGGTGAGAAAACCAATTCTATTTCACCTGGCAGTCAGACTGTGTAATCTGATGGTCCTAGCTTTGATTCTGGAGCCAGCAGACAAAGCCATTAAAAACTGGCTCTTTATGACCAACATAGCCGCGCTGCAGAACTCCCTGCTGCTGCAGCAGCACTGAGAGTTTATCCAGGGTAGCAGACAACTGGGTAAACGCCTGGACTACTAAATAGACTACTAAATACAAAAGATACCACCACCAGGTTAAGAGGTCCGTTACCTACACATCTCCAGAGGCTGGGACAGTACACCAGGAAGTGTCGCTGTGTCTTTGCCCTATTCTTGCTCTTCCTTCAGTATCTGCTGCTGGCTCTTGCCAGATGATAGGGCCAGAAGTTTTGGGTTGACCTAAGATGACTTTTCTCTGGGAACTGTAATTTTATGTCCAGAAGCAGTTGAGTTCAAGGATTTACTTCTCTCTCTGCCCCTTCCCCTTCCCTTCCCCCCACCCCTTTTTTTTTTAAATACATGGGAGCTTTGTGGTCGTAGTACAAAATAAGTTGTGGGGGATAGAAACATATATGTAAGTAAGAATCTCACTTTCTCACAAAAAGGACATATTTTCTGAACAACTCATTTCTTCTTTCTGTCAAAAAATTCTTAACCAAAACTGAATTTCATCAGCTGTCTTAACATTTATTTTCTTAGAAGATTAGTTGCAGGTCTTTATACTAACCACAGTCATAGGAGAGATGAAAAATGTTAGAATGCTCCACAACGAAAAAGTAGTCCAGAAAGTAACTCAAAAACAACTGACAGGTAGGTTGTTGAAATCTTCCCTCCCTCTGCCCTTACATTTGGTGCCACTGTGTAGAAAAGAAAAAAAACCAAACAAGTCGAACTTGTTTTCCCTCCTCCTTCCTTCCTAGAAGCATCATGTTTAGATAAATATTCTATTTCAGTAATTACAGATTTTTACAATTTTGCCCTGTACCGGCATACTTTGAAACATTTTTATTAATGATCTCATTTGTGTAGTTCAGCCAGATTACAGAGCTGCCCTTTGACACAACCGAGCAGCAAGAGCCGAAAGCACATATACATTATGGCACACGTGAGGAACCACAGCAATACTGAACTGCAGCCAGCCTCACTCTGCCCAGCTACCCACTACATCTATACCAACTGCAAACTCCGTCAATAAAGGAGCATCTTAAAAGAAGGGATACTATCACATTAAGAAACAGAGATGCCAGAAGAGATACTGTTATCTTAAACAGGTCAGAAATTGTCTTTTCAGGCACTGAATTTATGAGAAGGGGGAAAAGTCATACAAAAAACCCACGACTGCCACGTAAAATTGAAACAATGAACAACTTTGTTTAATAAATTTTCGCATGAATAGTTATCCTTTTTGTTCAAAGCTTTATCTTATTTCAAGGTCAAATTTGTGCAGCTTTCACAGATTTGTTCTTGTGCTGGATTCACCCCCCTCTCATTTTAGCACTAGCATTACCACATATCTCAGTGCTTACAGATATCTAGACTTAGAGTTCTAATTACAAGTCCCCCTACCAAATATACCTTTTGAAATGCACCTTTAAATAGTCACCTTGAAAATATATATTTTTCTATATAAGAGCAGCATTAGTCTCCTTAGAGTATAATATCAGCATGTGAGTCAGCTGTGTATGAGCCTTCCGCAGCGACCTGAGGGATGTAAGACTGCAGTGCCTATTGCACTGCAAGGTTCATTTCTCTCCACTAAGTACAAAGGGACTCTGCACAATCAGCTCACATATAAAGTAGAGGAGCTGAATCTAACCTTGGGATCTATCATTATAGAGTTCTTTTCCCAATATCTGTACCATTTCTCTAACCTCCACTAAAGTGTCTCCATCAGTATTTTCACATTTAGAAGTCTGGACGCCAAGCCAGAATATTATTTATCAATAATCTTACTGCTGCTCTGTAAAGGGTCAAATAACATGTTGATTTAACCTTCGTATTTCCTTTACAAAGGCTCATGCATTTGCATTCAGCGAACTCATCCAAGACTCATCGTTAAGTGTCACATGCCAATATTTTACACTAACTAGATAAAGATATTTTAATTAATTTGCACTGTTTGTAATACTCCAGATCACTGATACCTCCCCTGTACATTGCTAAAATTTGAGATGCATCTATTATTCAAGTTAACAATATCTGCAAAGAATGAGCTATTACTTCCACATAATTAAAGATTTCAGTCAAGTCAGCGTCTCACCAAATTACCTTGGAGAAACTAAAATTGACTATATCAATGCAATGGCTTTAATTTTTTTTTTTTCTAAGACACAAAAGATTAACAGTGTGAGGGTTTTTTGTGACAAGACCTAATTTTCATAGATCATGCTGACTGACATAACCAATGATTTTTAACTGGCAGTTCTTTGTTGATATAGTCCTGGTCCCAAATTATCTGCTTTGTTGTATCAAATTGGAATGAAAACAAACTAAAGGATTACAGTTCCCTGGGTCAATGCTTTTTATTGTTTACAAGCTCTAGGATTACGTCAGTAGTTCTCCAATTTTGTGAAATTTTCCTGGTTCGAAATCTTTAAAAGTTATCGTTGCTGAAGCAGAATTCTTCACTTCGTACTTTTAAGACTACAAAATTACTCCAGGCCTGCTGACTTGACTAGCTGATCCCACTGAAACTTTTTTGTCACTGTCTATTCCATCCATAACATCTAAGCTCCTCTTCAAACAAGGAAGTTTCGGCATCATTACTTGCTTCACATTAACGTTCAGTTACAAACTACTTCCTTGATATTTTTTTCCTATTATGCTGCTTTTAAGTTTCATCACTATCCTGTCTCTTCCAGATTAGCCTAAAGTTTGCTTGGGGAAAGACAACACACGGGGTGGTCAACAAAATGTATTTGGTACTTGCAGAACTGCGGGTTTTGGGTATATCTGATGAGGCTTCTGAAGTACATATCTTTTCAGATAGAAATCGCTAGTAGGAATAATGCCTTGGCTCCTGCCTGCTGGACTGAACACGAGCACAGTGAATTTAAGAATCCAGTTTTAGGGCTTAAGGAGAAAGACAAAAAAAAAAAAAANAAAAAAAAAAATCACAGCTGCTTCTCTCCCTCCAAACCCACTGCATACACATACTGACACTTTTATATCTGGTTACCATTCACCAGTATCTTCAGGACCAAGTTACTTTGATTTTATTTAATTCATCTTCATTACGACTAGAAAGAAATGGAGATATAACGGTGACTGGCACTGTAGTACCAGGAGGGTGTGGTTTCCCTTAAGCATGAGCCAAATGAATAAATTGCTGTTGCCTAAGGGCTGGAATCCCCCTCACACCTCCCTCTTCTTCTGCTGTTCGGTCTCACTGCTTACCTGGCACTAGGCTTTGGCACCTCTCTGACTGCAAGGAAAGCTGGAGAGAAACAACCAGCAGCAGAAAGTAAATTTATTGTGATAGCAAGATTTCTGCTTGGTTAGTAAACTGAACTGGCTTATTAAGTTTTCAGAAGAGAACTGGTACAAGGAAGGGGGAGGAAAGAAGTCTCTCCCTTTTAGTGCTGAAATGCTGTTAAATCAGGTCAGCTGTAACAATAAACTGCACCTTCGGTTGCCAATTGCAAAACTCACCAGAGTGATACGGAATCGGATTGTTCCAGAGGGAAGCAGACAGGAAGGTCATCGCAGCCCAAGGTCTCTAATCTCAGGCTCTCCCCTCCAAATGTACCTCATCCTACATTGCACATCTGGCTCACTGTGCTCAGGAAACCAACACTTTTCCTCACTCCATTCTCTCCAATGGATGTGGATCAGCACTCTCAAAACCCATGCAGCAAAGGACACCACTCAGCCCTAGGACGGCTGCAGATAGAGGAGACTACGGAACATGTGACAAGAGCCACCCAACCAAGGGACAACGCAGGGATGAAGAGGCAATAGATCGATGTATTTCACAGCAAAGGAAGAACAGGAGATGAGATTATCAGCTGTAACACACAAGTTACAATCTGAAATTGTTTTAAACTGACATTCCACTGATTTTAACCAAGCATCCCTGTTGCTTTCATCTGCAGGAAACAAGCTCTTTCGAGCTGCTTTCACTAAACAGATGAAACCCAACCCTGATCATTGGTAGCTATGGAACAAGCACTCTTCAGGTCAGTCGTTAGAACAATTCTGTCCACCAGGAGATACACCAGCAAGGCATACAATCCTGTGGACAGAACTCTTTTAAACTTTAAAGGACTCTGGTCTGCTTTTCGACCCTTTTGGATCATTTTCAGAATCAGGAAGAACAAACAGTGAGATCTGCATCTCATGGTGCAGCATCATTTTGGTGAGGGAGAATCTCGGTAATGTTTGGGTTTTGCTTGTTTCTATAGGTCAAAAAGCTTTGATCTGATTTCTTTATTCCTGCATACCTCCAATGGAAATTATAGTCCTCGTGTGATAAGAGAATTGTATTCTGTTTTTTCAGATACATTGTTATCATTGCAACATGTTTATGTGTGTATATTTATAGTTACGTGTATAGAATGACAGTTTCTTTCTGCTGAATCTGATAAATTAGGTTTCTTTCTGAAATGGTGGCTATAATGAAAATAGTGAGGAAAACAGATTTTAATCTTTATTTTATATGACATTATTGACTTAAAATAAATACACACACCCCCCCCATTTAAAAATGGATGATGATGATATTTAAATATCCAAAGATCAGTGTAAACACTAACTTTCCAAGCTGCATATTCCATTAAATCCTTAGGTACATCAAGTCTTGACATGGAGGGAAGCAAGTTCTTACAGTTTAGGATTTTCCTTTCTTTTTTATCTTTCAAATGCCAACCCTGCTCACTCCCAAAGCTGTGTTTCAAGACATTTATACTTTGCAGCCATTACTCTTATGTATATCAGTACTAAAATCACCAACATTTTACTTCAACACTGTGAAAAACTGTTAGACATAGCATATACTGATGGGTGAAATATAGCATGTTTAAGCACTGATGATTAAAAAAATATGTAATTTTTGCAAATACCCTTACACATCAGCTGAATTTTGTATGTTGGCAAACCAAAAAATCATTAGTAAAACACAAAGAGAAATAAAATTTACCTACCTTTCTGATAGAAGAATTTTCGATAATAATATGCACCGAGGTCTACGTGTTCAACGATGTATCTCTTTACTCTGTCTAGATGCAAAATCAGATTCTCCTTGGGGACTTCCAAAACTGCTACACCGGCATTCGTGCAATGAGAACTCAGTGTCGACTCAAAGGAGGCACTTTCACATCCACTGAAGGAACCTGAATTAGATTTGGAAAGGCTGATCTTCCTCTCCCCTTCTCCACCAATCTCATTACGAAAATAAGGACAACTCATCACAAGTTCATTGCTTTTATCATCCCCCTGGTCCATATTGAGACTTCCTTTTGAATTCAGGTCTTCAGTGCTACCCATTGGAGAATTGAAACTTGCAGAATGGGACAAGGGTCCAGAGACGAGTGATGCTACGGCAGCAGCAGATGCACCTGTGGTCGTGTTCCTTCTTTTAATAACATTGTGTCTGTTGATTGCTGCTTCATTTAAATCAAATAAAATACTCTGTACATCATAATGAGCAAAACACTTTGGACAAGTCCAAGGCTTGACGCTATCTTCTGACCTGTTATCTTCAAGATCTGAAGACTTCCCAAGCTCCCCTTCACCTTTGGCATTGCGCAGCTTACGAAAAATGGATGAATCTCCTGTCTCTGATTTTGAGCGTCTCTTGAGTGGCTTCTCCCTTTCCTTGAAGAGTCTCAGGTTTTCCCTTTGAGTAATAGGTCCATCTATCACATCCAGAGAGAACCCTGAACCCTTGCTTCCACTGGCAATCAGGAGTTCACTGAGCTTAGATGTGGCTGGGCTTCTCTGATCAGACTTTTCATCTTTATAGCCCTTCAATAAGTCGAAAAAACTTTCCCCTGAAGTTCCCTGCTTATCTATGGAAGATGTGCTGCCATACTCTCTGTGCAGAGACGGTCCAGATTTAAAAGTGGGTGAAATACATTCATCAAAACTATCCACATCAAGCTCACTTATGGTAATGTCGCTGTTGCTGCGCTGCCTTATTCTGCGAAGAGCTTTCCTCGGGGAACTGGGATAGCCATCAGGTGTGAGGAACCTGGAGTCTAGATTCTCAGATTGTCTGGTCTTGTTTTTAAGTGTGCTCTGGATGCTTTTTAACATGACAGAGTCACTAGCATTCAGGTTAACAGAGCTTCCCTGACTCCCAGGACTGCTTTTAGAAGACATGCTGTCAAGGCAACTTGATGTATCAATATCTTGACTAGATCTGCTTGTTTCCTTGATGTTCTCCTTCCTTGGGGGCCAGTCAGCAATCCTTGCCCTGACTCCCATTTTAGGGACGCCAGGGGTAGAGGTAACGTGATGGGAACTTTCATTGCGAGGAGGTCCAACCGGTGCCATGACTGCAGATCCTAAGCTGCCATTCTGTGACCTGAAGCGCCTCATATAAAAGTCATCCGAGTGGACTTTTGAGGTGCCATCTGCTCCGACTGACACCCCAGTGGCAACAGCCCGTTCGGTCTGGGACCGCTTCAAGCTGGTCATGATCTTTCAGTATGTTTGACCTCAGTAAGTTCCAAGAGGAAACACAGTCATTTCTGCTTTTTAAATGCACGGTTCCCTTTTGGAGAATAGTCTCCAAAATACACAACGGTTGCATGAGATCTTAATCATGGACATTTAAGGACACAGCTAAATGCAGGATGTCTAGAAAATTCAGATATTCAGTAGGTTTTGATAAGCAATAATTTCCTTTAACTTTTGCATTTTAAGAAGTAGCCATGCTCCAATACATTCAAATTGTTTTAACATCACTTGTGCTCCAAAACGTCAGAGTTGTAATCCGATCGCTTATGCTTCTTTCAAGCCTGGAACAGAGAAAAAGGGAAATAAAAGCATTAGTCATTTCATACATATTTTTTTCATAACTGAAACTATCAAATTAGTTATTACACAGAATTGATATTTCTAGCAAAGATGCTTTTAAATCGTGATGATCATCTCAAAAATGCCATGTTATGTTACATAGTGGTGAATCGTTTTCTAGATATTGTTGGTTTGCCTTCTGAAAAAATACTGTTACAGTTGGATTCCACATCTAAATACATTTTTTCCCCTTATTAACCGATTAGTGATATTTTTTATTTGGGTTAGTTGACAGTTCTACAAAGCACATGTAGAGAGCTCATTTCCTTAGCTGAAGGACACCTACAGCATACATTTCCTGTAGAAACTATAGAGGCTACAGATCAAGACTCCAAATTTTGTTCATAAACGCTTTAGAGAATTCAGCATTTTCAGGTCATTCATCCTCAGTCGCAGTTAGGTATTAACAATGCCTATTCAACTTTTCCATTAAAGTAAATAACTACGATATGCTAACAACAAAAAAAAAGGAAGGAAGCTAATTAACAAAAAGATGACAAAATGATAACAGAGAGAACAGCTGTCAGTAACATTTATGCTGTGTTTTGCATGGGCTTATTTGCAGATTAGCTGGATAGCCCAGAAAGCATATATTACCTCTGCTCAGATTTCACAGCATATGAAAAGACTAAAGATAAATGGAAACACATACTTTTAAATAACTTCATATGAAAAGTTCCATCTATTTCCCTGTCTAACAAAATATTGTATGCCACAGCTCCTGTGTAATCCGTCTTTACAAAGGCATGGAAATTAAATGCCTTCCTGTACTTCATCAGTACCCAAGTGATTACAAAGTGTTTAGTATACTACCCTTTGAGGAGCTAAAAAAAATAATCCGTCCTTGCTGGTAGAAGACAAAAGCATGAGACTGTCAAGATAAAATCTTGCATTGCTATGTACATCCTTTAACACAAAGCAGTTAATAATTTTCAAAGGCTGAACCAACTACACAAAATACGGCCTTTAAATATTTGCCAAATGTGTGCAGAGCGATGCTGCTGAACCAGCACCGTGCTGACAATACAGCATTGTCTACAAGACAAGGCTTCCTGACACTTCCAGGGAAACCAGTACTTTCTGCACTCTCTGCTCAAAACTATGGAGTACTTTGCTCCACAGTAATTAATTATCAAGCCAGGGCTCTTTCTGCCTCCAAAGGCAGCATATTTTAACTCCACATGCCATAGACAGCACCTCTTTGAAACAGCTGCTATTTACACAAAGCCGAACATATAAGAAATTCTGAAAATGCATGCTGACTGCATCACACAAAACAAGAACAGTGCAAGTGATGTAGGGTATTATTGTATTTACACAACCATTTACATAAGCACAGTTACCTTCCTTGTAATTCTGCAACAACGATACTGCTGAAACAGTTTTTTCCACCTGTATAATTAGAATAACTTTAGAAAGGCAGTCTATCCATGCAGTTGTTGCAAAACTACTGAATATTCAGCTGTAACTTTTTATAAATTTCAAACACTCTCCAAATCTAAGAACTGGATCAAGCTGGTGAAACAGCTTCACACACCAGTCAGACCAAGGAAGGAAAAATGCAAACACTGTGCGCCACCACATAACCTGATGTTCTGTCTGTGCTTTTCAACGGTGCCATAGTAAACATCCTTCATGCTGTAAGCTCTACAGAAGAGAACGCTGCATTGTCCTTTCTAAAGAACTACACAGGCTTGCTTTTATACGCAGAATGGAAGGAAAATAGAATGAAAACTGATAAGGATTTAGGGCAGGAGGAAGGCTAAAAGGGGTAGTGGAGGAAGAGCCAAGCTGAGGGTGGGACACAAACGAGGCTGAAATACCAGTGCCCACTACCACACGCTCCTCTTCAGAGCCTGCATGGAAGTCCAAGATTACTGTCCTTCGCGACTCTCCTTCCACTATCAATATTTCTAAAAGCAAAGTATACACCTCCCACCATCAAGTGCCAGTCCTCACAAAAAGAGACAACCTACTAGTGCAAGTTTCTCATTAACTTAAGGGCAGAAGTTCACCCAGCAGCTTTAAAAATTCCCAAGCTTGCTGTTAACCACATAAGCATCCAAACACTACCAGTTCTGCACCCCCCCCCTTTTTTTTCCTATAAAAATTCCAAGGACAATAATCCTAATTAATCAAGGATATATATATATATATATATGTATATATATAAAATCGTATATTAAAAATATAACTAAGTGGTCTGTGGAATTTATTCTTGACCTATCGCATGTATGTTATACTCGTTAGTTACATGACCACCCAGCACACTTTCCAGAGGAAATGCTGTGTCTGTTCCTGACTCAGCATTAAGGATGTCTCACTCTGGGGACCAGCTGCTTCACGCTCTGCTGGTTTTTGCAGCTGTCCTACTTCATCTGCTGTAGCAGCTGGAAAACAGGCGATAAATGATTCAGGTAGTAGTTATTATCCCACACTGAAGACCCGAACTCCACTCTTGCCTGTCCCTATCTATATAGGAGTCAAATCACTGAAGTCACAGTTTTTGGAGACTATAACTACCTGTCTGTGGTTGTTTACCTAGACCTTCCTGTCCCAGTGTCTAATTTGAGACCTAACAGCCTAATCTTTAAAGGTTCAATTAGCTCCAACCAAAATCAAGTGAAAACATTACATTTGATAACGTTAAAAGCTCATGAAGCATAGGTCTGGGGTACGCTGGTCATCAGATGTAATGGAAAAGGAACAATGATGGCAATCTCTAACATTTTTTCACATCCATTGCTTGCAAAACATGACAGCAAAGACAGTGAATCACACTTGATTTAAATGACCATCAGTAACCAATAAACAGATGGTATTATGAACTGGAAAACATGCAGAAAGTTAAATTTTAAGTAGCAGAATTGCTAACACAAAATAAGTAATCTATTAAAATTAGTTACAGCTGCAACATAGGCAGTATGGTACCTATTTCTAAAGACAAGAGTAGTAATTATGAAGAGTAGCATTTCATATTTCATTACTATTTCAATATACCAAAAAAATATAATTCAAAGTAGAGCTATGAATTTCTATATGAACTGAATGTGGTAAGGACAAACCAGCATAACGAAGACAACATACGTTTCTCCAATTCATTTGAATTTATTGAGGAAGCAAACAAAATACTCAGATGAATGGATACATATAAACAGCTGTAAACTGAAACCATATGCAAAACCTACAAAAAGAGGCACATGAAAATTTAGTATTGATTATGTCAATTAAAAACCAGTTGAGAGAACAAGCTTGGAAAACCAATCATCTGCTTATCAGACTGCACACATGAACTAGTTAAGCAGCCTAAGGTTTTGTTCAAAATGGCTCTCAAATCCTTAGGACAAAGTTTATTTATTGCTTTTTACCAGCAGCAGAGGACTTCATGTCTATTCTCAACTGAAAATGAGCTACAAACACATATTCATTCTTTCCCGTTCTATTTATACCTCTTTTGTTACTTTCCTCCCTACTTCAAAACTGGGGTTCCAGCTTGAAGGACAAAACACCATTCTGATCAAAGTTAAAGCATCCTTGTAGATGAAACCCAAAATGGTTTTGCAGTCCTATGTCATTCTTAAAAGGCAGGTAAGTCAAGAGATCTTCATTTCTTATTCCTCATGACTGAAGTTGGCCACCAGGAAAATGAAAACCTACCAGTCAGGATATTTCATCCAGGGGCCTTTGGATTACAATCAGCACAAGATAGTTAAAAAAAAAAAAAAAAAGGCAAATAAGATAATTTGACAACTATTTTTTCAGATGAATGGAAAAAAGGAGATCAAGCCTGAGGCATCAATTCAGAGGCCTTCTATTACAGCTTTTCCTAGATTTAATTTGTGGGGGATCATGTTCTTTTTCCTTACAAAATAGTGATTTTACCTACAACTGAGTATTACTTGAAGAGATTTAATAATTACTCTGTTATCTGCTTGGAACATGCTGAGACTTCAGATTGTAGGATCACAGATGCTAATTATCCTAATACTCTGATGTTGACAGAGATTGATTTGAGGGCACCAAATTATTTATGATTCATAATATTTCAGAAAAAAAGACTTCATATTTCACCATCATCCCTCATTAAAAAGTGGCAATTCATAAATTAAAAATTTGGGAAGAAAGGAATCAGTTTTCAAAGTCTAGAAACGTCTCCATTCTGTGAAGCCTCCATAACCCCCCAACTGCCCAGCCAAAACAGGAAAAATGTAGCGGATGGCAGTAAATGCAACATATTACCAGGGCTATTTCAAAATACTGACATCTGTAGGGTAAGTAGCAATTAATAGCATTCATAGCTGTAACAGCATTTACAGAAAGTAAGTTTTAAAAGTCTAAGTGAAGTCACCTCTGTTCCACAGAATTTACTGAAATTTAGCCAACTTTGGAAACTCAGTGCAACAAACACAGTAACGACAGTGACCCGCTTCACTGGGAAAAGAACTGGCATTGCCATAAAACCTGAAAACTAGCAGCTCCTCTTAAACCAGAAAAACAAATGAGAACAACGAAAAATATTTTATGTATGGAAGGTTTTTATCTATTTGTGTCACAAATTCTTACCTGACTTAAAACAGATCAAATCCTAGGGGAGGGAAACATTCACTTATCAGACAATTAAGTTATTGTATGAAAAAAAAATAATGTCTAATTTCTAAAATGAATCCCTCAGAGAAAAATTCAATTTAATCTTCAGAAAGACTTGGCTTTATGTGGTTACCTATTACTAACTTTATCCTTTTCTTCCCCAGATTACTTTCATCATTATAATTGAGGTAAAGTCAAAAGGTTCATCTTTCAGAGGAAGTTTTTATCAACTGAACAGCTATTTCAAGAGCAGTGTTCAGCACTTTAGTAGCTTATCAGTTTTATTTGTGTTACACTTCAAGGAATTGCTGGTTTTCTGTTAAATGATGGTAACAATCGTCAGCTCTGTCTAGGATGAAAGCCAGATTCCTTATAACTTTTCTTTCTTCTCCACCCACCTCCCCAATTTCTGTGATCTACAAAATTTGCCACTGATCTACATGTCAGCGAGTCTACGTTTCTGCCTTTTTCTGTGAATGTTTTCTTGCTGCCTTCCCCTCAGAAGATAACGTTTGCTCTGAGGAAACAGAGTACCATCTGTTGCAACACACACAACGATCACCTGCACTGATCTGCTGAGATTTAATAGAGCTTTACTCCAAACTTCATTCTCTGCTGAAGTGCTGAGGTTGAGCGCACATGCTGTGGCTCTCGGCAGAATTTGCTAGCTCAGGTTTTGGGCCCTGCTGACCATGGTTGTAAACCCTTGGTGGGCTCCGAGCACACTGAACCTGCTGGCTCCCTGAGCAGAGAACCACGAAGTCACACTCAATAATCATACGTGCTTGCAGTCAGCGGTAAAATGTTCATGACATAACAGGATGGTAAATGAAGCGTAATAAATGCTACCAAATTGAGATAGGGGAACACAGGGGACTGTAACACCCTACCTGGGCATTTCAGCACGTTTTGCTCCATTGTGATCTCCCACTCATTAGTCTCCATGTAAACACTAGAATATCTCAAACCAGAACTGTGTCCTGCGTTTTCACATTAATTTTGTAACCTTTAATCAGCACTCAAGTGTACAAGTAACTGTTGCTGAAGCAAACCCTTTAAAACTCCTTTTAACTGAGACAGACAGGGAGACAGAGAAAAGGCCCCACAAGTGGTCATTCCCACTTCAACACATGTTCCATTTTGGTGCCAGTGTCACTCGTTTAGTTAATTAAATGCAGAATCCCTTTCTTGGAAGCTAGCTTACTGGATCTGAAAAAAAGACACAAGTCTTACTGTACGCTATACTGTATTCTATTCCTGGAACTGAATTGTTAACAGCAGTAGTTTATTTTTGATAGCAGCACTTGCTCTCTAGGAAGCAACTCTAAACCAGTGCCAAAACATGAGAGCAAAACATTCTAGCTCCCAGATACCATCTCTCAAGAAAACAAATTTTTAGCAACCACAAAAGAGTTCTGCTTACAGCCCGCCCTCCTTACTTTTTTTTAAAGAGATGTTTGTCTTCTATGTTTCTTTTCTGGTTTCTAGCCATTGATATATTGCATCCTTGAGTAACGGTTCCAGAAACAGACTCTTCTTTCTGCTGTGTGGACTCCTGTAGAAGTTACTTATCTGCAGCAAAGTGCCCAAGTAACCCAATGACTAATTCCTGACACTGTGAAACCTATGAACATTCACAAACTCAAACCAAACACAGAAGAAAAAAAAAAACAGCAGACCAAGAAACAGCCCCCAAAGGGAATGGGCCGATACCTGCTGGTATGGGTATGGTTCAGTGCAATTGCCGTACGTTATGGTAAGTACCACGGCTGCACTTTCCTGAGGTTTGTTTGCATCCTTGCTCATGCTTCCACAGCGCAAAGGCTTGTTCAGCACCCTGCTCCTCCAGCCTGGCCACAGGTTTGTTTCTGGCATCACGCTGGTGCCAATGCTGAGATGTTGCTCAGCCCGTGGCCTCTGTGTTGCACCGCGGCTACGGTCCTGCCGGCCACACTCGTGTGCCAGTGCCAGCAGTTGTCACCATGTGCCTCGTGACATCCCACAAATATCGGCATGGAGTGAGAGACCTCAGCTGAGGGGGAAAGAGGGTGTTGAACCTGCTACCCCTAAATTTCCTGTTGCTTCTAAGTGGTCCAGAGTGCAACTCAAAGGTAATTTTTCTTACGACAGGTGTTAGACTGTGTCACTAATTTAACAAGAAGACTACTAAAAACTGTAAGCTGATCATTTTGCTAGTGTTTAAGATATTTTTCCCAACACCATTTTATTCCTTTTCTCTATCACTGCAGTTACTTCTCCCTAAACTCACCATTTGGCAAAAGAGTTGCAAGAAGCTGTTCTGTCATCTTCATGAAAGTCATCCAGCTCCCAAACCTCCACAGACTACTGCTTCCCCACAGGTCACAAAGTCAAGGGAGAAATAAAAGCAGCTTTTCAGAAGTGAAAGTTAATTTTTACCTAAAATTAATAAGCTCTATTCCCAGCAACCCCTGTATTAACCATCTAGACAGAGTCTCGTACGCCATTGGTCTATTGGAACGGTATTCATTTATGACAGTACACACAAACTTAAAGTATTTTCCCCAAAAAGGTGTTTTGCTTTTATGTGTACATATGTACATACACATATCTTTTTGTATACATATATCTACATATATTTCCACACAAGATGGTAATGCTATCTCTCAAAAGCAAGTTTGAGAACACTCTAGACAGAAGTACATAAACATAACGTAAGCAAACATTATAATTGATCCTGATGTCATTTAAACAGTACTTCCCACAACTGCTACCATTGTACATGCTTAATGAATCTGCCTTCACTACTGTTACATGAAGAAAATCATGCAAATGTACCCCAACACTACTGAATTGTCATTGTGTGTTTTACAGGAAATTCTGAATTACAGAACCTGAGAACCTGGGATAGGCTCCACAGTAGAAACATATTAGGTATTCATGGCATTCAAACTTCTGTCAAGTAAAGACAGCATAAAAATAATGATACCAAAAATCATAGTCCAGACTATAAAGTCATTCAAGCGCTACAGACAGCAAGAGACAGAACCTTTTAACAGTTCACGTGTGTTTGGACAAGGAAGCACGTAATCCTCAAATAATCCTTGCAACAAGTACAGCAGCTTGTTACAAGTGATTGGCACATACAGTCAAATGTGCAGCACTGAGGAAAGAAGTCAATTAAAAACCTTAAAGGAAGATACAGACTTCTAAGCAAAAACTTGGGACAATACTTGGGATTTTTTATGATTGTGGGCGACTGGAACATTCAAACTGAAATACACTCAGCTGAACCCTCTACAGCCTTCCACTATAAATCCTTTTGGGAAAAAAAAACCTGAGAACTCAGTAATTTTCTTTTCAGCAATGTGCAAATTTACTTTTTTTAAATGACAAGTTTGATATTACTATACTTTTAAGCCCTCAAAAAAATACTGGTATATTAGTGTACAGAACTTGATTTAGACGTCTAGAATAAAAAAAAAAAAGGATAACATTACCCTTAATAATAAAAGGAAGCTAAAACAAAGTGTTTAAAGAAAAAGTTATAACTGTGTTCTTATTTAGATACTGATCTTGGAAGATAAAACCAAAAACTAGTAAGCAACAGATTTTATATGAAAGCAGGAATAATTTGCAAAGGATTCTAAACCACTACCACTAGCAAACATCTAAGACCAGTATTTTACTGATGTTGATGGATTACTGTATGCTGAATTTCTCCAATGTACTCCACCCCAAATTGGGGAACTGAACATTGGGCATAATCTTCCATCTGGAACCATGTTTTGTGTTTTCCAGAGCCTATTTATGCATACATGTAAATAAAAACTATAACCAGATGAAAAAACATTTTTCTTCAGACAGTCTAACCGTTCCTGTAGAAGGCATGGCAACCGATTCAATAGGTCACTACATATTCTTTGCACAGTGCTTATGGCAAGTCCTCTCTGTCCTCTGATTTAATGGATATTCCTGAACTGAAAAGGCTGCGATCTTTGTCCAAGGAATACATTTATTATTTGCTATGTTTGGTTTCATTCAGGGTCAAGCGTGGGGATGATCCCACAGACTAAAAAGGAAAACCATCTTAGGTTACCTTTCGACACAGACATGCTGTGTATATCTAAACTTACAAGGCATCATAAATCTACCAGAAAAACAAAAACAAAACAGCTTTTAGATTTCTAACTCTTACATAACATAAGCAGGCACGATATCAGAGATCCCTGGGGATAATTCACTTTGCTATTTTGGAGAAAACACAAAGAGCTTTTTGTCCTTTGACAGCCACATGCATTGCACATTTATTTTCCAAAATACTATCTTTATGGCTACAAAGGAATAAACAGCTCAACCTCCACACAGGATTCTATACAGCTTTTCTCGTTAATTTTCCTGTAATTACTTCCAATGTCCTTTAAAATTAAGACCGAAAGAAAGTCTTAAGCTTCCAGCAATTTTGGAGGTATGAAAATTTATCAGAAAAATATAGATGGGATCTGTAAACAACTCGAATTTCTGAGCACTAGGCATCTGGTGATAAAGATGAATGTGTTACATCTGTTAATGATATCGCCTTTAAAGCTGAAAGGGATGCTTGAAACTTTCAACGTGAAATGCAAAAGATTGACGGATAAACCAGTCAACAGCTCTAAAACCTGACAGGGAACAGAGTACAAGTACACAAGCCTTATACTTTGCTAAATAAATGAGTATTTCAATGGTATTCTCCTTTTGCATATGGGAATGTACACAAGAACACAACATAAAAGTGGACTCGTACATGAATTATTGTTCTACATCTAAAATGTCTCAAGTCCTAATAAAGGTGAACGAAGCAGCAACGTGGAAAGAGAAAAAATAGTTACCTGCCAAAATATGCAATTACTCAGCAGAAATCTGCATGCTGCACGATTGCAACATGTGTGGTTTTAGACAATAATAAAGCTAGATATAAATATTTTTGTTGATTCATTGCTTGTGGGCACTGTGCTGTGAGTGGGTGTTCAGGTTGGATTTCAAAAGACTTAAATAGAGGAAGAACCCTTTACAGGCAGAAAGCCGAGAATAGGTTTTTCATTATTTAGAAACTCTTGTGTAGATATCTTAGCAGTGACCCACGGTAGATACTACCCTTTGGTTTGATGACATAGCTATGTTATGTCCTACAGTTCTAACATACACTATATAATAAAGGCAACTGACAACATCTAAATAGGCGGTACTTAAATTATAAGGATAGCTATACTAGTCACCCACTGAAGGCACGGAGTTATCTCCAGTAACTAAAAAGGGAAAGATAACACCTAGCTGGCCATATACACCAACTCTTAAGGAGTGATTACGAAAAATTTGTGCACAGCCCATTGTGTAAAGTGGCTGACACCACACTGAAATACCAAGGAGACAGCAACATAAGCAATTCTGGTCACGAATCCAGACAGTCAAGCTGGCAAAGCAGGATACAAACTGAAAAGAGCAAGCAAGGTGGCACTGACACCTAAAAAACACACTTTGCAATTTAAATAAGAATCAGTCTATTACAAGCACACATATGCCAGCAGTACTGGCACTTCATCCAGGCATTTTTAAACAGAAGAGGCGAATTTACATGGATGGTTGGATGTTGCAAGTTATCTCAAAGCATGAAGTCAACTTGTGTGTGCCTGACCTGCCCATGCAGGTACACCTCAGGTTTCACAACACTGCAGATGTCTTTTACCAACTATCCTTCAAGCCCAAGTGAATTTATTCTTTAGAAGATCTATTGTCTTTTCTGCAAGTCGGGCTATGGTATCTGGCAGAAACAAGAAAAATAAACCTACCTTTTTCCTAAACATAGTCTAGTGGCTCTACTTGGGGCTTCTGCATTAAAAACTAAGGAAGTATGATGGAAAAGCCTTTTTGCTTTATGTGATTTTTTTTCTGGCTATGGTCAGTAAAAGAAAATATCTACATCTGTTCCTGGTTTACATACATGCAAAACATTTTAAAAAATGAAAACAGATTTGAAATCATGTAGATTCCAATACTAAAGCTTCAAAAGCAAATTACCTACAGAAAGTACATGCGTGGGTGTATGCCTGTTTCACTGCATCAACAGCCTTAATCAGCCTTGCATACTATTTCTGATTATAGTTCATTATATAAAAATCACGTTGATAACAATTCAGCAAGAATGTTTCTTAACCCTTTCTGAAAAAGAAGAATATCATTCTTGCACCAGTCTTCACAGGTGAGGTGTGTGTGGGGGGGTGACTTTATCCAGACATGCCCTACCTTGTGAAAATCTCAACAGTCAACTTTGAACCACAGGAATCGGCTTGAACTATCCATAAACACAAAGGCTGCAGCTCGTCCCTACACCGAGTACGGTGACACCTGCGGAATCCTCCTCCAGTTGCCACCAACCCGCCCTGGTGCTTGCAGAGCCCCTATGGAAAGCAGACCGGGAAGGCTTGTGCACCCCGCTGCTCAGGCAGAGCTGAACTGATTCCCGCTGCACCAGCTGGAGCCGCGTCTCCTGCTCACAAGCTGAAGGCCCCGTGAGGATTTCTCAGGAGTTTTTAGTAACACAGATAGTACTTTAAAGCCAAATGTGCCTTCCTCAATTCACGGTGCTGCATTTTCTTAAGTATGCACACTTAAAAAAAAAAATTTTATATATATATAGAGAGAGAGAGTCTTCTACTACTTTGAAACGGAATTTTATCAATATCACATACTATCCATAAAACACCAGCAATTGTGAAGCATTGCAAATAATTTCTTAGTAGAACTCCTAATCAGAAAGGGGTTGTACCTGTGCTCCATAAACTGCTTGTTAAATTTCAAGATTAATTAGGTCTTGATTTTGCTGTGTAGAGATGAAACGATTTTATGTCTCCATCCATTAAGGAAGCTTTGCTCAGTGATGCCATCACTGTTGAAAGCAACTCATCTTTCTGCACAGGAACACAGAGTTCTTTCTGATGACAACCTTTAAGAAAAATGCTTGTCTTCTATGACAATTTCAGTAGCTGATTCAGTAGCCAGTATGATATTAGCACTGTTAAGCCTTCATCATAAAGTTTCCTCTTGGTTACAGCAGCAGCAGCGTAGGGTCTATTTTGATAAGTGTCCTTTGGCAAAACCTATCCCCTTAACAGGGGCTTTGGACAAAGGCAAACGTAGTAATGTCACACTTAAATCAGTGCTTTGGGATAGCAGAGAGACGGCAACAAAATTCAGTATCTATACACCTTGAAGAATGCTGTTGTGTTAGCATTATTTCATTAGTAAGCCACACGGTGTGAAACCACAGCCCTTGAATCTAAGCAGAAACACGAACGTGTCTCTCAGGAGATGAGACTGAACAAAAGCCCTTCGCTGCCAGCAAGGGCAGCTTCTGAATCTCCTGGTGAGAAGGGAGATTTCCAACAGACAACGAACCCAAGCAGACAGGGAAACCAGAGCACCTAAACCAATTCATCCTCTCACTGAAGGAAACCCTCTTCAACACCTCCGTAAGTTTAAGTCTGTAGGACTTCACACAAAGATGCCACTGTAACAAAGCTGAATTATGTACACACGTGTTTGGGGGAGGGCCAGAGAGGGAGGGAAATCAATACATCAGACCCTGTCAACTCAGTTTGGGCTGTAACCCTCACTAAACCTCCTCTAATCTCCAAGCCTGCCACAAGCACAGCAATGGTATTACACAGCAGATAAATCTATCCGGAGTAGGTCACGTACAGCAAAAAGCATTGTATAGCTAGTTCTACAGATACCCGTTTCTTTTTTCCATTTTGTCCTTCATCCTAAACCATCCAGTCACCATGTAGCAAATTCAGTGAGCCAAAAAAATGGGGTTTGAGTAATGAGAGATGGCTCAAAACAAAAACAGTTTTAAAACAGCTTGGTGAGCATGGATTCATAAGATCACAGAAGTGCTTCAAAATACTAACTTTAATAATGAAAATATTTGGTTTTCTTCAAAGTAAAGCTTTTTTTTTTTTTTCTGCTCACCTGCACTTTAATAGTGACTTGTCAGAAGTTCTACTGAGGATGAGCAATCACTTTAGTTGCAGATTTTAAACAAACTGTGAGGAATGAATGAATAAATAATGTCTCTCTGAAATAAACACATGAAATTTCTGATACTCGAGTAGTTTACTAACTTAGAAGAAGGAGTAAAGTTGATTTTTTTTTTCCTTCTCTTAATATGATGAAGAAAAATACAATTACTAGAAGGCAGAAATTCTGCAGTGAAGCAAACCAGATTTTTGAGTCTTTAGACTTCTTCACATACATAACTGTCTGTTTTTTGTAAACTGTTGCTGTAAAAATATCACCAGAGCACTTTTACAGCCAGACAAGATGTTTCCAATCCATTTTAATCTTTTATTAAAGATGCAACAACTGCTCATGGCAACTTACCCTACTGTATTTGGTTTGTAGGCCAACACGTGAAAGCCATCTTTTCTTACAGGCTACCAGGAATGACAAGTAGTTTAAAAAAGATTCAAAGTCCTGACACAATTCAGGTGTTTACATATAGTTCATAATCCTTTATACTGCAGAGATAAGATTCATCAAGAAAGGAACTGAAAATATTACTGCTTCAGAATGTAATATAACACAGAGTGAGATTTCTCACAAGACATTCATATTAACTATCATGTTCTCAACTGGTCAAAAACTGTTGCAAGCCTCCTATGATCATTAAACTACACATAAGAAAAAATACAGTAATTCTTTTAGCCATAAGTAGTAGATTAAAACAGAATGATGTAATGGGGAGAGAAGTCCTGCCTTGCAGACCTATTACAAATCTTCCAAGGAATCATCCAGTATGAGACACATCCGTCTCATATGTGACTGATTTCCTAAATTCTCTAATAAGGTAAGTTGCTAAAGACTGTGAAAGAAAAAAGAACCATCAGAAGAGAAAACAGGAAGTCCTCACGAATGACTAAATGAATGAAGACAGGATATAAGGAAAAGGACCTTCATGTGATCACTTCCACAGAGGGAGGTTACCAACACTGGAGAACGTGTAGTTCAACACTTCTTTACGATCTGGAAAACATAGTAAGACACTAACATCTGCTGACTATGTATGGTTATTTGAGCTGGTAACAAAAGATTCACAGTGAGAGATCCAACAACAGCTGGAATGCAAGGAGTTGCAGAGATATCTCTTGATAATGACTGAATTGCATAAAATACTTTATTGCTTCTTCAATGTTGTTAAACACACAGAGGAGAAAGAGACATTCCCTGATTATATATATGGAATGGTAAGACCTAATCAACTTTTTATGACTTAAGAAAAAAATTGTGCATATTGCACACAGATCTCTGAAAACCTAAATTCAATGCTCCTGAGCACCCAAAAAAGCAAAAATAACCCTAGGAATTCTGAAAGGAAGAGAGAGGAAAAAAGTTACGTGCTACAAACTCATGGTATGTCTTGAAATATTACAAACAGTTCTGTTACCCTAGAAACAGAAAATATCTATAAAGCAACCAACAAGTTCACATAATTCAACTATGAATCTCATAGCCATGACTTAGGGATGCCAAAACACAGAGAACTGAAAAAGCAGTCAGATAAATTCATATTAAAAAAAAAAAAAAATCTCATCTATGGCTTCAAGTGCAAATAGTTCATCACACAGTTGAAGAATCATAGAACCATAGAATACTTTCGGTTGGAAGAGACCCTCAGGATCATCAAGTCCAACCATACCCCAACTCTAGCGCTAAACCATCTTCTGTAAGAAACTTGTCTAAATGCCTTTTAAACACCTCCAGGGATGGTGACTCCCCCACTTCCCTGGGCAGCCTGTTCCAACGCCTGACAACCCTTTCTGTGAATAATTTTCTCCTAATATCCAATCTAAACTTCCCCTGGCACAACTTGAGGCCATTTCCCCTTGTCCTATCACTTGCTACTTGGGAGAAGTCCTTCACTCAGACTTTTAGAAATTGGGAAAACACATCACAAGATGTATAACCATTTGCTTGCTCCCACCTCTCTCTTTCACGAGAGATATAGCTGTTGTCTGTTTCAGAACAGCTGTTTTTATGTTCTTATATCCAGGATTTATTCAACTATCAAGTTTTAGTAATATGATAAACCAGCTTAAAGAAATAGATGTTATTTATATCACCATCTTAGATGAAAAGCACTAGTAAAGCCCTTAAGGACTGTTACATTTGCATTGGCTGTAAGTTTGAATCAAAAGCCTGGCTATTACTTCTGTCTTGCAAATTTCTCTCTCTAACTCAACATGCTACTGTAGTGAAATGGCTTAAAACGAGGCTTACTGGTCAAAGCAGCCAAACTGAGGAAGAAAACGAAACTGAGGAAGAAAACAAGCTATGGAAGGGATGTCAACACCAGGTTTAGGGAGGTACAGACCAGTGCAGCTTCTGGCAACTAAATTACTTCCAGAATTAAGTCAACTTCAAAATACTAATTTAAGACCTATTGCTCAGATGTCACCTAATCTCAAGACTGTCTGTCAAATAACAAAAAATTGAGCATTTTCACGTTTCGGCAATTTGCAAATGTAGGCAATCACAGTAAGAGGAATATATTTAACAGGGTATTTTAAAGCTAGTTTGAGGACTTTTCCTATCACAGCAACTGCTCTAACAAAAAGCTCTTTCTCTGAAAACCTGTCTATCTTTATCCTATTGGATCTAAAACATGAGCATCTAAGTCAGTTCTTCTCTGAATTGTCCCCTAAAGGAGGTTTAGGCTCTCTCAACACCAACCATAAGCAAGCCTATAAACCCACACTCCCCAGGCTGACATTGGCCAGTGTGAGCGGCCCCTCCACCCACAGCTCCCAAACTGAAGATCTTTTTGCAAAGCCATAGGAGATAATGGGAAGATGTAAATCAAAAACAGAGAAATGGAAAGGTGCTAGATAATTTTAACAGCTTGAGAGGATCCGAGTAATAACAAAATAAACAGAGAACAAAAGGATGTGCCTGGGGAAGGCAGAAACATAATAGCTTTTTTCTTTTTTTAATGTTATTTATCCCATTCATTCATTTATCACAGCTAATAGTGAAGCTACTACAAAGATTTCTTTCCAAAACAGAAAGGAAAGCTTTGATTTCAAGGTGAAAAGTACGTTATATACTGAGCTACATCATCAACAGTACCTATCTTAAATTGAAAAATCTGCATACGCTAGGAGATGTTACAGAGCTGCGCACCGCTACTATGCCACAGTGATGTAGAACTCATTTTTTTTTTAATCAGTTTGCGATGTTGACATATTATAAAAGAACTGTGCAAACAGTGCACGGGAAAAAAAACTGATGTTGCCATTTTTCAAAGCACATTGTTTTAAAATTGATATCATAACTTCCCACTCTTACAGAGTGTTTGCATCAACCCCCACTAACTCTACCATATTTCAAGGGGAAAAGTCATCAGTACCAAGTATGGCACAAGAAAATATTTTAGTCATAAGTGTATGTTGAAATGTGAAAAGAGGAAGAAAGTGCAGCAAGAGGAAAAAAGGCAGAAGATAAGCTGGATACTAGTCACACGGAAAGAAACTGCGATGCTGCATTAGTGCTAATGTACGTGAAAATTAAGTCAATGGATCTCCTTCCACTGCTCTTGCAAATGACCACTGAGAGATCACAGCAGCTGGGAACATCCCCTTGAATATATGTAATCATCTCAGTTACATGATGCTAAAATTTTCCAGTTCATTACATTTTACAGACTGAATGCGATGATTATTGCTCCTGTGAGAATTAAGTTTGAGATTGGTTACATCTATCATCTCTTTGAGAACTATTCATGTTCCTAGTACAGATTTAAAAAAATAAAATAAATTAAGGAACATCAGAATATTTTAATTCTTCAGTTCTGACTTAACACTGTGTTTTCATCTAAATGATATACCCAAAGTAAATTAAGACAATGCTGTCTGATTAAAGAATTTGTAGATGTGATCAACTTAATGTTAAAAAAAGGACGTTTAAAGTACAATAATTCAAAAGTTTAATTTACTTCCTTTAGTTGGAACACTATTTTCATTTTGATATGCTACTTTTGCCTCAGGACATTAACCTCTAGCACCCAACTTACAACCACAGCAATGCATTCACACATCCCTCATGTGTCCTCAAAAAGTGGTCAAAGCTCCCCTAAGATATATCCACAGAAGAAAACAAAAGCATCAAGAACACAGACCAGTGACCTAAAACTGAACTCCAAAGACAGAAGGCAACCCACAGTGCAGAATTCACTAAAGTTTGAGAAATGGCAACTACAATGAGAACTAATTGTGAAGGAATGAGTACCCCCAGAAAGATTAGCTTCCATTTTTCAAATATATAATGAAAAGTTAAGTTCTTAAATAGAAAACTATTTAAAATATTAATAAGAAAAATATTTGTTAACTGAAATAGTTATGTGTCAGTGCAGTAGCTAAAAAGTATATACTTAAAGGTATAATTTTATGGTATTTTATCATCATTCCTATATAGGAGTTCCTATACAGGCCAATAAAACACACCAATATTTGTGAGAAACAGAATCAGTGGGTGATGAATTACTATATTGTTTTTTTCAGTTGCTAGTAATATATAGCAGTGTAACAATCAAATGAGTAATCTGAACAGATGCTGACTGATGAAGAAAAGTGGCAGCAGTAAAATGCTGTATTTCTAGGGTATTGATCCTAACAAATATTATTTTAGACCAACAGCCTTACTTCCAGCACAGTGGCTGTATTAGCATATAATTCCTGCAGCTAATGATCAATAGTTAATCAGCAGAGGGGAAAATGAGCAGAGCGAAGCCTCTGGTGCACACAGAGAATTACCAGATATCTTGAAATACTTGCACAAAAAGAAATGCTGGCAACAAGAGTGGGTGAGAAAACAGCACTTTAGTAAAAAACACAGTATTTTTATGCATGAACATGCAATGTAAATTATTTATTACTATCCATATCACTATTAAACCAGAACATAAGTAAGCAGACAGTACACTACTAGAGCATTTTGCAGTTAAAAGCAGTTCACATACAGTGGAAACTCTTGAGGAGACTCCTCTGCACTCTCAGAAGCTTTGAGAAATTGCCAGTCTTTTTCAACGCTTTTACCTGCCAGCACAGGAGTGTTGCTGATGACTACAAAACTGACAGATACTAGAAAAATGCAGTGTTCCTACAAGTGATTTGGGTAAGACGAGGAAAACATAAAAAGATTCTTTTTTTCTTCCAGTTATACTCATCACTGCATTATGACTTGGGGATCCTTTTAAGCAACCTCATTTATCACACACTGCCAACAACTAGGAATGTCTCTTGGAGAGCAGACTGCCATGACAAGCGTCTAGGAATTAACAGGTTAAGAAGCCTAAGTCAAACTTCAGGCCCATAATCACTTGGCTTTAAAAAGCGGATTGATTCGTTTTCAACCCATACTCACTCTACTCTTCTGCATAAAAAGGTTTTATTGGTAGGACTTGAATTAATAATTCATCCTCTAACTTGTTAAACCTTTAAAATATAAATGTTTTAAGGCTGTTTTGGTTTTTTTTTTAGTATAACAAAGATGACTTCTAAGTCGAATTATTACTTGAAATAATCACTTTGTACACAACCAAACCAAGTACCCTGGGCTGTGCCATAGAATAAACGCAAGCAGATACTAAATTCTTTAAGCAAATGCAAGAAGTGTTCATCAGTATGGAGCTCCTGTTATCACCAGGCTGATTTGGGCCAGAGAACACCCTACTATGGTATGCAGCATGCTATGCATTGCTTCTTAGATGAAGTCATCAGCCAAACTAAAAATAGACTTTTTAGCAGTATGGATTTAAGCTTCAAGACAGGGATCTCTTCTGTATCTTTTCACTTTGTAAATAGGAAGAAAGGTACAATCAACCAATAATGCAAGACGGAGAAAAACAACCAACCACGTATTTGAAAGATAGAGCAATGAGTTGCAAATGTAAGCTCCTCCTCTAATACCTCCAAATTACTATGTTAATGTCTCCGTTCTACTAAATAAGGCACCAGAAAACAGAAAACACTGGTTTGGCTAGTGACCTCTTACTAAACCATCTAAAGAAATCTCAAGAATTGGCTATATCTCACACCGTGAAATGGGTTATTTTGATATATTGCAATAGATAAACATTGTCAATATATCTTTGTGATTACTCATATTATTTAACAAACCCGACAAGGTTCCAAACCAACCCACAATTTGTTTCAGAAAAATATCCCAATGAAATGTATATGATATGCAAATCCTATTACAGCAATAGGGGAATTAATCCTGTGTATCCTGAAACCTTCATTTTGAAGTTTGATTTTTAGTACTCCTGTACTATGTTTTCATCACCATGTATCTGCTATTTCAGTGCCGGGAGACAAAGTTCTTAAAAGGCAGTGGTATTTCAAACATTTATGGCTACATGGATGAATACTTTACAGTAAGAGGGAAAAGCCCCATTGAAATTGGAGAACAGCAGTATGAAACTAAATGTTTTTCTCTGCCTTTTGCAGTAGTTTATTATTTGCACCCTGGTTTAGTAACAGAGAGAAAATCTGCTACAGAGATTCAGGAGACTGCAGCACAAGTCCTGTACATCATTAAAATCCTACTCAGAACATTAGTTTGTGAAATGCCAGTAATGCACAGAACTTGTGCTGGCCATCCAAGCAATATACAAGTTTACAACACAGTAACAGCTTCATCAACCACATTTTTATCTGGTAACCATAGCTCTGACAATTGGACGGGGAGGGGGGGGAACCAGCACCAACATTACCTACACCTCAGGATTTTTCCCTAACTAAATTCTGTTTCTAGAATTCCTCACAAAACCTTGCAGAATTTCATAATTTGCAAGGTCCTGGAGCCAGCTTGCAGGCCAATTATTTAACTACTGTTTATGGTGCTTTAACAGCTGCTTTTCGTTTATAGAACTTGAGGCAGCTATGATCTGCAGGAGAACGTTAATCCTAATTAGCTCTGATCCCATCACCAAAAAGAGGTGGATCATCACTCTGCATTTTATTTATTTATTTATTTATTTAGTGCTCGATTAAGAGCTCCCCTGCTGGGAACTGTGTTTATTTTGAGTTGTTCTCTTGTGCTGCCATAAGCATCCTGAATATCCACGTGTGTGTAACAAGCTTCTCAGGGAGGTAGGAATAAAGGAATCAATAAAGTTACTGAATTCTTCTGTCAAATACAATTGGTATTGATTGTAGCACTTTGTAGGTACAGGCAAATGAAAAGCAAGGAGCCTGTGTTGTGCTTTGTACAAGCCTTTCCTCTCCTGCCTTGCCTTTCTTAAACTTTTCCTTTAATTGGATGCCAACAATGATAAATCAAAGATAACTGAAGAGTTTCTACGCAACCACAGCTTTTTTCTGTTTTAACAAAGCTGTAGGCTCCAACTTTAAAGACACGTGAAGGAACAAACTCCTCAAACACCACTGGCTCCAGAAGAGCAAAGCAAACAGAAAAAGATGGACAAAGCAGGCGCTGGTATGAAGAGAACACGCAGGATGGAAAGAAACCAACCCATCACCTTCCTCCCCGCAGACCGGGCTCACATTACCAATAGCTGACGAGACCACCAGGCCCTGTTCATTTGCACAGTCCTTGTGCGCTCCTCTCCCTAGTTCATACATCCCTATATACCTTCCATGCCATGAAACACCACAGATATAACCATGCCTGCAGATGCCAGCAGCATCCAGAGTGGTGGTGTTTTTTAGTGGGGTTTTTCTGTTCATTTCAGAGCGAGGGAGGGGGGATAAAAGAAAGGTATTGATGGATGGGTAAGGCCCATCACAACAGCCTCACCTCCTGAGGAAGCCCAGACTAAATGCAGTCCCCTACAAAAGATTCCCCACCAAAAAAAATGAACCAAGAGATTAGGGAAAGGATTTACACAGTATAAATTATTGTATGTTGACAAAGAACAAAAAATTTGAAAGGCATATTTGTCAAAAGATCCAACCTAACAATGCCAAAAGGAAGGCAAGGAAAACTTGCATGACAGGGCTGCTTTTCACATGTCTTTAAAATGTGAAGCCACTAGTTGCTAATTGATAAGAGCAAAGGAGGTCCCACCCAACACCTGCTTCAGCAATGGGTTTAAATAGCAGTCCTTCACCAGCTTTGACAATTACTCCCACACTCCCCCATGAGAGACTAATGGTTTGCTAAAAATAAAACAGAGATTAGCATCTGCAGCAAGCTGATGGAGAGATACGCTATTTGACAGAAGGTGATATTAATCAACCTTGTGGTGTGCTGATGTCTGGACTTCAAAGGATTTCACATTATACCAAGAGATCTGGGTGCCTGGTTAAAATGGCAGCATGCAATATTATCTTTTTTTCACTTTATTTTCTACAGCCTGCATCTTAGCATGCAGTAATAATGTTCATATTCATATAGCAGGGAATAATTCAGTACCAACATCAAGCCTTTGTGAACAGAAGCTGCTGAAAGCTGAAGTTGTCAAGAAACAGGAGATGACAAAGAACACAAAACTCCCCCAGATGTACCAGCAATTCATGACATTTTCCCTAGTATGTGAATCCTGCCTTTAGCAAGCAGACCAAGAGTTATGAAGTCAGGGCGGGAGGGAAGGGTGGGGAAAAGAGCAGAAAATACCTTTTAAAAATTTCCTGAATAGGATATATAATACGGTTGTCAAAAAAATCACTCACATAACTTGTATGTAGGATGCAAGGAACTAAGTATCATTCTCCCAAGAGAATTGTTCCTTTCCATTTTAAATTAAAGCTGAATAGCCTTAAAGTAACTAACAGACCATAAAAGCAGCTAATAGATGAGAAAGTATTTTAAAAAACAATGTACTTACTCGTTCCATAAGAAGTAGTCTTAAGACAAGAAAAAATACACTGATTAAAGCTTGCCTTATATTAAATACCATAAAAGGTTCTAAATTTGCAGTGGGAGAACTCACATCTTTTCTCAAGTAAAGGAGAAAAAAAAGGCTTAATATGATGAGTCAGATAGCATATACCAAAAACCCAAAACAAAAACCAAAAAACAACAACAAAAAAACCCAAACCAAACAAACAGAAACAAACAAACAAGAAATAAAGAAAAAAACACAGCAACAAAAAAAACCCACAACCAAACACAACTACACACCACCATAAAAAAACCTCAACAACCCACCCAAACCCCACAACCAACCTTAATTTTGTTTTATGAAGGCAAGCCAAATGCACTCCATAGTTCCAACCTGCAAGATAGCTGACCTATGTCACACAGAAGAAACACTTCACGTTAATTATAATTGCTTTTAAAAGAGAGTGACCATCACAGAAAATTATATCAGCCCTACCTGGTCAAGTAGGTGAGGATTAAGGAAAGACAACAAGAACTACAAGTCTGGACTTCCCCCTCAAAGATGATAACAAGGAAATTTTTCTAGGAAGATAAAAATAGCCAAAGCTCCATTTGTTACTCAGCTCTATGAAAACCTTACATTTTAAGAAGAAAAGGAGACATCCTGGACGTGACCACCGGCACCAAATAGATCTTCCTGTACAAACAGAAGACTGCCAGATCGTAAGGTGGTGGCTGTCAGAAGGTGAGATCAGACAGAAGACCTGAAGAAAACACGGGCAACTCCATCAGAGAAAAGAGGTTTGTCAGTGGTTAAGAGGCAAGAGAACTGAAGCCCAAAAGCTGGCTCTAAACTCAGGTTCACTTCTTCTGCCACACACTCACCTCCAACAGGTGACATACGAGCTAAATAAGTGGTACTACAGCATTACAAGTTCTTCCCCTACCAGCCTTGACATGTGATGCCCAACATCTTGATTTAATAATCATTGCTTGGGAAAAATATCCATCACTTTCAAGTCACATTTTCTCTAGTGCCTTTTATTTAAGTCTTACAGCTAGCAAATATTTTAAACTATATTGCCAATAGAAATATTTATGAAACAGAAAACTGTTCAATAATTATCAGAAACAAGATAACTAATATTCAACATTAATGCATCATAATCTGCCATTATGGGCAAGCTTCAATTGAAAGATAAAGGTACCATGTCATAAAGATATTTAACCTATGTAGGTTTCAATCCCACTGAAACTATTATGTTATTTATTTATACCTCAGCATTTATACTTAGGCAAGAACCACCACATAATCTGAATTAGTATGACGCTAACACCTCTTGGCAGTAACCCATTTATTGATCTCTCCAGCCCCTATTAAAACATCATTGAGTTGAAAATGTGAATCACAGATCACATGAGATTCTTGTGTAAACTCTGTGGTAAACTGAAGAGGTAAAATAATCAAGCTTTAAAGCTAAATTTTATGTTTTGTGATATTCCTCTGCAAATCCTGTCCACAGAAGGACAGAGATTAAAAAAAATAAACACAACAGAACAACTTAAATGGCTTAAATGGCCTGTAAGGCTAATATTCATCTCTCTATTAAAAAAAAAAGTACAGTGTAACTGTGCAATCCCTATTTGGACAAACTACATTTTAGCAAAGTGGAAGAAATAATTTAAGAACAAATTGGCAAATGTCACTGTTACAGCAGAAATTTCTTTTCAGAATTGTCTGCAGAAAAATATTACCAGCTTGTTCATAATAAACATCTCCCACGATTATTTCGCACACATGAAAAATAATTTGTTGATTCTAAAGCTTGTATTGATTGTAGATTATCTGTCTCTGCTTCTGCCTCATAAAATACTGATGATACGTGCAAAGAAATTGCGTTTAATGTATTTTAGCACCATCCAAGATTTGTTCCCCGTTTCTGTTTTGTACAGAAAAGCAAGTGGCTACACAGAATATACTAATTTATATTCAGTTTTATATCCTAGAATGTCCCGAGCTGGAAGGGACCCACAAGGACCACCGAGTCCACCTCCAAGGGGACTCGACTAAGTTGTTCTCTGAGCAACCTGGAGCCTCCTATTCTCACACCCAGAGCTGAGGCCTTGCTGGCAGTTTTCCTCCTGTTAGCATAGATTTTTGAACCAGACTGCTTCGTGGTCACTGTGGTCAAGGCAGCCACCAATGTGCAGCAAATGAGCAGCAAATCTAGGAAGGTACCTTTGCTTGTCGGTTCCCTTAACACCTGTACCAAGCAGTTATTACCCACATGGTTCATGGATCTTCTGACCCTGTTTGTACCCGCTGCATGATATTCCCTCTTGACACCTGGCAAGTTGAAATCCCCCAAAAGGACACGGCCAACACAACATCACATTTTCTTTTAATCAACTAGGATTCATTCTAGTATCTAACACAACAACAAAAAAAAATGTTTTTATTTCAAACTTTATTACAAAATTACAGAGCAACATGGATAACAAGCTTTTGATGCAGGTCCTTATGGGACAGCCAGGGTTGATGTACAGCTGGATCTGCTGTTCACAAGCCAGGAAGACCTGGCTGGGGGTGCAATGCTCAATGCAGCCCTGGCTGCAGCGACCACAGCCAGAGGCGGGCAAGAGCCTGGGGGGAGTCAGGAAAAGCAGTTGAGCGTAGATCCTGGACTTCAGGAGAACTGACTTCACCTTACTGAGGGAACTAGCAGGTGGGATCCCATTGGGAACAGAGAGACCAGCTTGGCTCAGTAGGGAAGTCCTGACTGAGCTCCGGGGCGAAACAAAAGAGTACAAAGAGGCAGAAGCCGGCAGGGGCCAGCAAGCAAGAATTTGGAGACGCCGCCCAGGCACACAGGCAGTGTCAGGAAATTCATATATGGTACCACCACCACATGGAACCACCAGTAACTTAAGGCATCTAAATAAATTACGGTTAAAACAGAATCACTGTATTAAGTGAAATAAGAAAGAAACCAAAATGCCAACAGGGCCAAAATAATTTAAAAGTAAGCTTGTATCTTGATCCGTATTGTTAGCATTTCCCCCAGACTGTGCTGTGTGTTTGATTTTGGTTTTGTTTGTTTTGTTTCCCACCTGCTATTTGTTTTGTTTTTAGAAACTATGATGGAAGCACAACAAGCAACATTCTATACTGGAGAGTCCAAATCTCAAACCACTGAATTATCTTCCCTCATTCCTCTTGGCGACCCAAATCTCAGGAGTATTCTATACCTCCAACATCATGCCCTAACTGTTCCTATAACACACACAAAGATACTACATAATCCACTTCAGAAACAGCAGAGCAATAGGTATTATACCACATAGAATAAAGCCCAAGGAAACATGTTTTCCCCTTCCCTTCCCACCTTGATTATCCAGTCATTTATAGGTGCACCTTATTTAAGGTAAAAATCAAACACCCCAAACCTTGATTCGACTTTCTATTACTGACAGCAGAATATGAATGTTTAATACAATTTGCTTAAAATACTAAAAAAAAAAATCCCAGAACAAAAAAAAACCCAAATTACATTACTGTTTAATCTTGAAGTGATTTTAACTGACCCATAAAGAGAAAAAGTTCATTTGGACTTTGATGAGCTGGAATTAGCTATCAATCAAGCCAAGATGGAAAACCTATAGTTCATAAGGAACTGGTATAGTAACTCAGAAAAGGTGAATTGTGGCTGTTTAGATGCATTTTGTTGGCAAGTTCCTAGAAAACATTATGTATACTTTGCTCTTTCCTAAAAAGAAAAACAAAAACCAAATAAAACCAGAAAAGCCAGCCAAAACTGTTGCAATTAAACCAGCAAATATGGCATAACTAAGTTTTCAGAGTGGGCTGACAGCAATGAAAAACTTTATGTACAGCAGATTAATTTTGGTTTTGAAGATGGCATGACTCAGCCTGTACTCATCATCTCTATGAAGACATCACTCTGCTGCTGAAATGTCAGCTCCTCAGCCTCAGCACCCGGCAGAAACCGAAGCACGTTTGCTTTCTTCTCTAACTCTGCATTTTGGCTGGAATTCTCCATTGCTCTGTGCTTTCTGGGAGTCTGAAGCTGAGCCAGCGCAGCGCTCTGCCCACCACAAAGTCACACAAACAGGAGCAGATGTATTTCCTACCGCCACGTTCTGCTCCGCTCGGCTCCGCAATGGACGGCTCTGACTTAGCGGAGCCTTCGGTCACCAGTTGTGCTCCCCTCGCCTTCACAGTGCCCGAGATCAGCAAATAAACACAAGCATTCCCTCATCGGCAACAATATACTTCTTGTTAGGAACAACTATTTGCAGATTCTACCCTAACACACTGAAAGACACAGACAGCACGTACCAGAAACCAGAATAAATGCAGAAGTCTTGTTTCACCACTCTTTTTGGATTGGTATTTTAGACAGACAGTTTTCACTACCAGCTGAAAAGCAGTCAGAGAGAGATGCATCATATCACAACGCCACACTTCTGTAAGCCCCAATAACATCTCAGATGGTTTAAGACATTACTTTTTTGAAAGACTGACAAAAGACATGATATTTTTTGTAAGTCCTTTTTTTAGCCTGAATACAGATTTACACTTTAATAAGCACTAAATCACAGTTTAGCTTCAAAGTATAAAAAACATGGTGTCATTCCTAAATATTTCCTCATGTTTATCAATTTGGTGTTTTAGTTTCAGCATAAAATCCATTAACAGAATTATCATATTGCTCCTGAGTGACTGAGGTTTCATTCTGCACACAATACACTTCTAAACACAAGCAGCAGAAAAAACTAAAAAGAAAAAAAAGCTGTCAGCATGCATTTGACAATTACCTTCTGTTGTTATGGTAACTAAATAGCTCTGAAGAAGCAACAACAAAAGGGGAGGGTAAATCACCACAAATCTTCCTATAAGTTCTGTAGATATAGATATATATTTTCTCCATCAAGGATTCAAACAACTGTGGTGCAGTACTGCTCTACGCACCACATTCCCCCTGAGATGTAGCTAAACATTTTAAAATGCTGATGGAGATACTGAGGCATGAAGCTGAGGAAAAACTTGATTCCTCTACAAGGAGGATGGCTGCTAAAATAAGATGTTCCATGAGACCATTCAGTTCCCAAATCCAGGTGTCCTCTAAGAGGTTCCCAAGGAATCTCCTCATGCAATTTCTCTGAAGCCCACCACTGGAAAATGTCAGAAAAGCTTAGCATGGATATAAGGAAGCAAAAAGCTATTCCCTTACAGGATTCTATACAGAATTTAAATCCTGTGGTAGACACACAAATTATGTTGTGTGGAACCCTCACACCATTCCAAAAGACCCTCTTCGACTCTACTGCAGTCTTCAAAGCGTTCGTCAATGACAATTTGGATTAGTCTATGTTTCTGTGGACTAGGCAGCCCTTATCAATGGTGCATTTACTGTTGAGCGGCCCGTGACTTAAATACTTCAAAATAAATGGAAAAGAAAAAATTACCAACTTGGTATGTTTATTTTCTACTTTCTTCTTAATTTGCCAACTACCCAACATGCAAAATAAATCAGTCTTAAGAAAATAAATAAACAGGTAGTTGAATGACAGCCTGGGCATTGCAATGTGCCTCAGCTTCCCCAGCTAGAAGAAAGAGGGACAAGCCAAGACCTCTTCCCACCCTCTGTGTCCCTGCTTCCAAAAGCTTTGCTAAAGTTATCCTGATTTAACTGATATCCAAGAAGACAGAAAACCTAATGACCAAAATACAAGGCAAATCAAGAGCCTGTTTTGCAAGAACTGAGATGAAGTGTCAAGGAGATTCATTTGAACATACATATAGTTATCAACAGTTTATGGATGGGGGCAGGAATTCATGGTTTAAGTGACAACCATAGACTCAGATATTCACTTTAGCCAACTCATGATAATTTTAAGAGCCTAAGAGGGCTGAGGGGGAGTGTCCTTTTCTGGAATGAGAAGTCTTCTGTTTTTAGTACCTCTAAAGCAAGTATCAGAAAACCTTTCAGTACAGATTATCAGGAAACACTTCAAATGACTACACATGAGGAAAACTGCTCAGCTTTCCTCCATAGTGGAAATCAGGTTAATAGTACAGTCAATAGCAGGAATCAAATAGAGAATGTGTAAAGACTGTATCTGCCGATATATTGTTTCAACTCTCAAGAATCCCTTTGCATAAACACAAACAATTTTTCAGGGCTTACAAAGATTATAGCTTTTCTGGAAAAAAAAAAAAAAAAAATCACTGAGGCAAACTGTAAATAAAGTCACATCCCTTACACCATCTTCCAAATGTTAAGTTCCTACTCAGATTTTTAAAAACTATAGTCTAGTTTCAAATAATGGTGCATAGTTTTTTTTCAACTTCCACAAAAAAACCACAAACAAACAACAAACACCACAAAACACAAACACATCACCACACACCAACCTTGAGGTTCATTCGTATCTGAAGCCAGTTGAAACACTTAAGGGACTGACAGTGGGGACTCTCAAACTCCATTGTCAGAAGCAACGTTAGTAGCTTTGTCAAAAATGCAATGAGAAATCATCTGTGCCGCCTACCAAGGGCTGTTTAAACTGCTTGACCTCATACCTAGTAAGTGCTTCCAAACCAACGTAATTCATGAGTAAGAGAAAAATAAAGCTATTGGTTTTAACATTAGCAGCATGTACTGTCATCCAACCTACACAGTATTTTAGGGAGGTTACAACATATTTGCAACCGAGGCATTTTGTGCGGTCATTCAATGAACTGACCACAGAGCCATCACTTTGTAAGTTCATTCGACTTTTTCCAAAACACTTAGTATAACGTTGTGCACTGTAGATAAAGTATGCAATAGAAAGCATATTTAAACAATGGAAAAGGTAAGACAGCATCCTTCATTGTGACCCTCGTGATACTGCAGCAACTGAAGCTCAGACAGAAAAATGTTAATGACAAATATAACCTTGAAACATGAGAATAAGAGACAACTATTAATAGAAGGCTAATCTAAAGTCTCACTTTACATAACGCACAAAATTGCAGTAAAGTCAAAGTTCACTAACATCAACAATGTACTTCAGAGCTCCATCTAGGCTGATGATGACAAGTATGAACAATTCTCAGAATTTTTAAAGCCTTCTGTATCTAGAAGAGTTTATTCTTCAGGCCCTTGAAAGGAGCATTTAATGTCAATGTGACCTTACCAAAGGGAAGTTTCTCCCAACTATTCATGAAACTACTACAGTTGGCCTTTTCCCCCCCCTCTTCCTGGAGACCACAGTGAAAACATAAATCTTGTGCCTTTGTGGCAGAACAACATCTGACCTGAAACCTAAACAAAATGTACAAATTCCGGGGAACAGCCGTTTTGCAAAACTCACCGAGACTACAAATACACTCACGCTTTACATTCACTGTGATGCAAATTATTTTTCAGGGGATGTTTTAGGAAAGGGATAGCAACTCAGGTGTGAATAATAGCAGAGGTGCTGAGAGGAAGGTTTATGAATATGTTTATACATAGGTCAATCTTTTGGCCAAGATGTTCTGTTCCTGAACACAGAACTGATGAACAGAAAGTATCAGACATTCTCCATCTCTGGGGCTCTCAAGACTACAAACCCTGCCCTCAGTTGTAAAGTCAGACATACTCTATGACCACTTACATGTACTAGGTTGGCGCAAAAGTAATTGCCGTTTTGAACCATGAATTTTAAATTATTTTAACTAGGCTCAATCACATCTTCATTAATCAAAATGGGAACCATTACAAGCAACACATTTTTGCCAATGAGAAGTTTCTTGATTCCTTTAGCGTTAAAATGCGTGCTTCAGGATTCGACGAACTCTTGGAAAGTATTTTCTGCATCCTATTGGTTGTAGAAGCGTTTTCCCTGCAAAAAGTTGTCGAGATGCTTGAAGAAGTGGCAGTCAGTTGGCGACAGGTCAAGTGAATACGGTGGATGAGGCAAAACTTCGTAGACCAATTCATTCAACTTCTGAAGTGTAGGTTGTGCGATGTGCGGTCGGGCGTTGTCGTGGAGAAGAATCGGGCCCTTTCTGTTGACCAATGCCGGCTGCAGGCCTTGCAGTTTTCAGTGCATCTCATCGATTTGCAGAGCATCCTTCTCAGATGGAATGGTTTCTCTGGGATTTGGAAAGCTGTGGTGGGTCAGACCGGCAGCAGACCACCAAACAGTGACTGTGACCTTTTTTTTGGTGCAAGTTTGGCTTTGGGAAGTGCTTTGGGGGTTCTTCTCAGTCCAACCACTGAGCAGGTCGTCACCAGTTGTCATATACAGTCCACTTTTTGTCGCATATCACAATCCGATTGAGAAATAGTTCATATGATGTATAACAATCACATTTAAGAATGTATTCCAAAATCAAATGCCAAAATTCAGCAATGCAAAAACCGCAATTCCTTTTGCATCAACCTAATACCTATTTCTTGTCAGCATTTCCCTCAAATTTTGTTAAAAACTACAAATTAGGCAGAGTTCTGGAAACCCTTTTGGATCAGCTAGATACAGCCTCCTATGCCTTTTAAAAGCTAACAATTAAATTGTTTTTGTAGCACACCCAGGTTCCAAAAGGCATATTAAGTGAAGGATGGAGGGAAGCTAGTGTTTAACTTGGCAACGGTTTGGTGGTCCAGGCAATTATACACATGTGAAATCACACAGGATAAATTAAGCAAAGCTCACCAACTATTAAAGATTTAACTCAATCTATTCAAGTGGTACTCTGTAACCTCAATATTCTTTCAAATTACTACTACTGACCCAACCTCCCCAAAGGCACAATCTTACAAAGCAATTATTTTGAAAGAACTAGGGTGGTTCTAAAAGCTCTGAGAAGTCAGTACACCAATAAATTACACCAAGGAATGAAATGGTTTCTGGCCATCACTGAAATAGTGGAAGATCCCATCCTGACTGTCCCCTTACAGTCAGTGCAGTTCCACAACACTGATAAATATTTACTACCTCCCGTATCACTGGAAAAGGGATCGGATTTTTGATTCAATCACATTTCAAACATGAGCTTGCTACTCCGACCGGTTTGGTTTTTTTTTTATTTTTGGGGGGTTTTTTGGGTGTTTTTTTGTTTGTTTGGGGTTCTGCGGTTTGTTTTTTTTTTTTTATTCAGCAAAACATATATGGTAAAGACCTTTTTAAAAAAGAGTGATAAAACAGTTCGATCACGATTACCTACTTCTCAATACAAACAGCCAGAGGCAAAGAAAAAAAAAAAGCTGAAGCCATTTAAACTCTGAACTGCACCATGGAGCTTTTGCCAAACCGCTGGAGTTGGACTGAAAACTGAAATGGTGCTAATCACCATGAATCTTGCTTTACTCCATGAAGTCATCAAGAAACGTAAACAATTCTAAAGAGATAATGAAATTAATAACAAAGCATACAACTCAAGGGAAAAAAGTATTTTGTAAAACCCCTAAGGACTTCTGTATCCGATTAGGAGCACCACTTCAGCCACAACTCGCAGGAGACTCCTGAATTTTCTTAGTTTGATGGAATACTTTGATACAAATTTGCAGAGTGCTGTCCCTTGCCTAATGCAATGGAACCTGGAAAAGAGCCACGCAGTTCAGCCACACTTGTTACTCAAATATCAGTATTGAATTTGCTAAACAAAAATCAGAAACAATTTTTGATCTTCTGTCAAAAATGTAAAAGCTGGGACAACTCATCAATTTTTGACTCTCGTAATTTCCCCAGTGATCAGAAAAAAAAAAAAGACTATGCTATTTTAATTCACACACATTAAACAGCCTGGCTGATTTACTTTGTTAGCAGAAGAGAGAAAAGGGGTCTTCTCCAAGAAAAGTCAAACCTTAGAAATGGAGACTGAAGTCTCTCCTGAATGACAAAACAAACTGATTTCCTGTGGCACACAAATCTCAGAGGCATATCATTTAATTTCTCTTCATGAAATATTGGAAAGGTTATTATGTATGATGATCAAATAAAGATATGTTTCCAAGAACAATGATGTCTCACATGCTTTAAGGAGATGAAACAACAGATTTTCTAAGGCTGTATTAATAAAGTAATAGTTGCAGAACTGACCTGGCTACACTGGGGCAGAAAGGCAGGATTTGAGTAGGCTCAGATCATTATCAAAAAGACGACAGGAAAATTCTTGGGAGAGAGAAAGAAGGTGAGATTGGCTCTGATTCATTTGGGGGAAAAGAAATTTCTTCAAACTACCAAAGAGGAGGCAATGAGCCTCTGTAAACCTGAACTCATCCTTCTGAATGAAAACCAGTCTCATGAATCCTGCAATCCTGAAGCAAAATCTTCAGACGAACTAGAAAGGAAACTGAGTGAAATGGATGTTTCAGCCAGTGTTGTACAACTATGCTGTCAACCTGTGAGGTATGGGAGAAGTTATGACAGGTCCTACCCTACAAAAATAAAATCCTAAGGGGAGGAGACTGGGCAAATGCCTCCAATCAGCCTGGGGGGAGAGCAGAGCCACAGGATTCCCAGGAAATTTCTGAGACTCTCATCTACTGGAATATCAGAGCAAAACCAAACTTCAGCAAACCACCAACTCAGAAGACTCTGAAGCATGAGAGAGACATAAACGGGCTGATTTGGGCATGGAAAAATATTCATAATGGGTTCCTTCCCGAGTCATTAAAAGCAGTAACAGCCCTGTTTAGAAAACTCAGTACTGACTCTGCTCTACATCCTTTTGGCCATCTCAAAGAGCTGACAACCCAGAATGTTTTTATCTGATACAGTCTTGAACATGAACAAGCGGATTCACTGACAGTGGAAAAAAATAAAAGATACCATCCAAGTAAATTGTTAAGAAGTTCCTATAAAATACAGAAATTCCCACCAAAAAAAGGCCTGAGTAACGAAGTTATCTTAGATGATATTTCACAGTCTTTCTCCTCTCAAGCACTTCAGACATTCGGTACAGACATTTCTACTCGTCTGGTCTTTTATTCCTGATGTTAAACAATAGGCAAGGAAATCCAGGAAAGAGAAACACTAAAACCGGTGTGTACTCAAGATGCATTTTCAAGCTTTCAGCAGTTCACTAGATCTATTACTGCCTTGGTTAAAGCCGCACCACAGCAGACGGGGTGCACGCAGGTGTATGCTTACACAGCCCATAGCTCTGTTAATCAGAGCAGCGGCACAACGGGCCGGTGCTGAATGTCGCCGCATACTCAAGCTGAAGAAGAACCGCAGGTGGCTGGACTTTTCCTTCCCTTCCTCGGTCCCGACAGCGCCCATGCCTTGGATTTTAAGTTCCACGTGCAGGTCTGTTCACCCCTGCTAGGCCACTGCTTTGGAGATGGGCGCAGAGCTCCAGGTTCCAGACAGACCAAAGGGTCATTTTCAGACACTGAGTTCAAAACACGGTTTGAAGATCGAATAACGGCGCTGAGCAAAGATTGCTAAACCAATGGCATCTTCTCTGTCAACAAGCATTTATACAGACACAACTAAAGGATTTTTGATGCACAAAAAAAGACAATCCATATTTTTAGAAGAAAGATCAAGTTTAGCACAGCGAGGCAGGAATAGATATTGCTTTTAAATCCGGAAGCACAAATGTTTGTTTTAACCGATGCCAAATTACTAACAATTTACATCAACAGAAGAATTTGCTTCATTTTTTTGTAAAAAAAAAAAAGTGAGCACAAAACAAAAGCTATGCAACCTACACCTGAAATATAACAAGAGTATACCATTCACAAGTTCACCGATTTTCAAAACACGCACAGACACAAGCATAGCACAGAAGAATCCCTTTTAAAAAGTCATCACAGATCAGCTCAGACAGCTGATGTTCCAAGCGGGCAGCTGAATCCATTCAAACAGCGAGTACATAGCAGGGTGAGTAACTCTACACCCCACAGAAGTACGGAGTGGCAGCAAGAGATCAGGCACAAGGAGCAAAGAAACAAGCAGAGCCTTTTCAAAGAGAAACGCAGAAAGCCCTGGTAAAGGACACATGAGACTGACACAGTAATACAGAGAACGGGGCAGGATTTATCAAGGGATACTCACCCTGTCCTAGTTGGCATAGCTATCACACAGCAGAAAATGATAAATGAGCTGGGGGGCTATTTATTTAGCAGATACAGCATTACTTTCACGCCAACATGAAATACTTCACCCTGTCTGTAGCTGCCTTCCAAGACTTTTCCATGCAATTTGAGCTACAGTGGAAAAATCCATATGAATCTGAAAAAGGGCAGCAATTGGAACCTTAAAGTGAGACACATTCAGTTTAATTGTGAAGATTCACAAGTGATTAGTACAGCAGAAGAAAAAATTATGTAGATGTGTTATAGTTATTTTCAGCCTCTGAATCTCAGAACCACAAAATCCATTTAATCAAGGAATTTAACTCTCTGAAGTAACCAAAACTTCTAATATGCTCTACTTTTTGAACTGGAGGAATCTTAGTTTTAAAGTCCAAGAGCATAAAATGTTGGCATGCTCATCTAGCTTTGTGAACTGCCAAACATAAAAATATTTTAAACAAGGATAAACCATTTTAACTCATCATGAAAGGTATTCTGAAAAATACATCTGCAGCATTAAAAGCTGGGATATCAATACCATGTATCATGAACACTGTCAAAAACTTATATTACAGAACCTCATTTTAGTCGACTACACCTTCCAATCTGAGCAGACATACTTATAAATTCTGGTTCATTAAAGGAACAGAACACTAAAGGTATGATTCAAGCAGTAAAAAAAAAAAACCTCTTCTCTATACATTATTTTTGTCATTTCCCATCTTCCCACACACCAGATAGTGATGTTTATTGCAACTCTTGGGAAAAGATTGGGCAGGTGAGAAACAAAGCTGGTAACTGATGATTGCAATTTGAGAAGCTTCAGAAAAAAATTTAAGGTATATGAAATACATAGAACTATATTTCTGCACAGGTATATCAATGTAGATGCAATATAAAAATATATAAATATTTAAGACAGTTCAACTATCTAAGTGCAGGTAGATAACCTACAGAGATAACTGGACACCTAAGAGAAAATTTTGGCCAGGAAGGAGGACTTACAAAAACATCACTGTGCAGCAACAGTTCTAACAACATTTTCAGTATAGTATTGGCAAAAACCCCACAGAAAGTAATGAAGGGGGAAGAAGGTGACAGTTTTTACAAAATACAAAATCATATGCATGAAGCCGATTTAAGAACCTCTCTAATAAATAAATATATACATATATACCCATAGCTTTGTAAATATATGCTAATATATTTGCAAGGCTACTTTAGATATTTAAATAAAAGGAGAAGCACCAAATTCTGGCAAGCTTCTTCAAATTCAGCCTTCTACAGAAGTGTTGTCTCAGGGAAAAGGGCATGAGAGATAAAACTATGCATTTAACTACAAATCTTAGTAATTTCATTCACAATCATCATCATTTTAGTAGCATGTCCAAATAATTATTGATACTTGTGTATAAGAAGATCAATTAAAAATTCTGGCACAGATAGTAATTTTTTATTACATCATTTATACTGGAACAAGCAACTGTCACTTTTTATTCTTCTACTGTGCTGTGAATTTTACTGTGCATAATGACTGCTGAATAATACCAAGTTATAACACTGGTACTACTGAACTGAACTTCCTTGCAAAAAGACTGCCCATGTAGTACTATCATTAAAGCCATCACTGAATTTATTACTAAAGCACATATCTTCAGGGATTCACTATTTCCTCTACCACTCCTCATGACTGCCAATAAGGAAAAACAGTAACAGAGAATCAGGACACCGAGTTTTTTTTAAAGATGCTTTTGCATTAAACTAATAGTTCACTGGATATTAAAAGAAATTAGAGTTAAACACATCACAAGAAGTATTTAAAAATAAAGGAAAAAAAAGGGATACAAAGTTTTGCAGAAACCTTTTTTGAATGCTCTAAGCTCCACAAGGAAAATGTACACATACACAACCTTGATCACAGTAACCACTTTTGTGGTTTGTTTTTAGAATGTAGAGGAAGCATGTTAGAAAAAGGGTTCTCTCATAAGAATGTCAGAAGGAATTCTGTGGTAGATCAAAGAGAAATGGATGGACTTTGATTGTTACTATTGTTTTTCTTTTAATGTTACCATCTAATTTAACAATGGACCCAGACCAAACAATTCTAAAGTGATACAGTCCAGCAAGAAATATCAAATTCTTTTTTTAGTCCATGTTGCCTAAAATACACCAAAGTCCACCTTCCCTATTACCACAAACTCTTTCCAAGCAATTTGGGTGTGAAGTGCAAGGGCAGCAGCAGCTGGAGGCTCAGGGACAGCTGAGCATCTGGTGGAATCGGCTCCCTTAACACAGCGACATAGCCCGTGCCACCCATTACAGAGATTATTCACTTCACAGAAGTAGTGTGTTTTGTTTGCTAGAAGGCAAGGGTGAATGCTAAATAGACAAGGGAGAAGTATTAAGGAAAAAAAAAAAAAAATCTTGCTTTTTGTTCAACAACATTTTATTGAAAGATTCGTTTCGAGGAATCAGTTAAGATTCAGACAAATATTCCCTATTTTTTCTGTAAAGGTGAGAAAAACAGAATGAGAGTAATATGTGGCATGCCTCTTGTGCATTATAAAGCAGTTAAAATCAGCTCTTTGCAGGTCAAACAGCTGTAAAAAGTCGTAAGCATCTGATTAACAGGAGATGGACTGTGGAACCAGCGCACAAACACTGCAGGGCTGTCAGAGCCCCAACGATGTGCCTCAGTCCTGATCTGCACAGTCACCTGCATTTGGCACCACTGATGAACTTACTTTCACCTCCCCAACCTGCCAAAGGTCTGTACTGCTAGAGTACCCATTTTCTTCTTACCATCACTCCATTAGGAAACTGTTGAACAGCTTTCAGCTGCAACCATATTTTATTTCCTCTAAATCTGTGGGTGACAGCATTACTAAGAAAATACATTTTATTAAGCAGATCTCTTAAAAAAAAACAAAACAACACCACATTAAAGATTAGTTTTAAAGCTGTATAAAATGTTTACAAAGATTCTTGTTAAAAGGTTGAAATGCACATTTCATTTAGCCATTAAAAAAAGCAAATAGTACTTATTATACATTAAGCACTACTATGCCTTGAGGTTTCTGCTTAGAGCTCTCACATGTAAATGTGGCTGATAAAATGGATATGACTTGCTAACCCAAGGCAGAAGCAGCAGTTAGGGAAATGTTTCATCCTCGCTGGGGCAGAGCACAGTATCATGCTTCTGCTGTTTCTACTTACGGAGAATTGGTCGCTGGGAGGACGACGTTTAATTAGCTCCAAAGACACCCACGAGCTACTCATTTTACGAACTGAATGATAATGCAAACAGCACAGGTAACACTATACATGGAGCACCAGAAAGGTGATTTCTTCCCTGCACAGTAATGGAAAGCCTCCAGGAGAGCGGCTCCGCCACCACAGGACCAAACTCAAGATTTGAGGGGACAATGTACTATTACTTAGGAAAGCAATGTTGCTTCACCAGCATTTTTATATGCATTGACTCACACCACTGCATTTTCAAACTTTCCTGTATTATAGTGTCATGCTACTCCATGTGACATGTTTTTGTCATAACAGGTATGTTTCCCACTTTTTCCCCCCCCTCACAATCCATTAGCATTTTCAAGTCAGTAGCCAGTAAAGTCCACCTTAAAGATGATCTCGCTGGCAACTGGAAAGTTTAAAGTGCCCCAACTAAATATTTCTCTCTCCCAGTGACAACCTTATGCCCAGTAACACATATCAAATAGCCGAACTCACAGGCCTTTCAAAACTGAGTTCTCCAAGAAGGGAAACAATTTCCTTAGTTGGTACCTTCTCTGTCACAGCCAGAGATGCACACAGCTCAGAGCCATCAGAACAGGGTTGCATCTTTGCTTGTAAACCCACAAGAAATCACATCAGGAAAGCAAAAAAAGGATTGATATTTTGTTCTTAGCCTGCCTTTTGCCATTTCTCATAGTTCTTGATCTGTCAAATTTAAAAGTATAAATAAGTAGCAAGTAATTTTTGTGAACAATTAGTTTTGTCTGGACTAAGCACAATACATCAAGATTCGCATGCAAGGATGGTGGCAAAGGAAAAGAAGTAGAAGAAAGGAAGAAGAAACTGACTACACATCACTCTAGATAGCATCATTATATTCTTACGAAAAATGCTATCAGGTTTCTACAGCTGATGAGAGTTCAGAATAAAACACTGATCCCAAGTAAAGAGCAGGACATTGCCGCAGTAAGTTTACAACACCTAGGCAGGAAAAAGGAGGATTTCACTGATAGAAAGAGTAGGAGAATGATCACCACTTGTAAAAACCATAATGCCCAAATTCTAGTAAATGGAGGTGAAGTACACTTTTCTTCAAACCCCCAATTTTTTTATCTTTTGAAGTTCTCTCTATGAAGGCTCTCAAAGTTGATCAAACACTGACAAACTCAGAGCAACTTTAAGTTTTCAGTGCCTTGGCTGGACTTCAGTGCCAGCACTCCTGCCTGGCCCAGCAAAACTCCTTTCGCTAGAACCAAGTACCAAGAAGTACATGCTATACCTGCTTAACAGCTGCTGCGTCACAGCTCCACAGGACACAGTGATCCCTGCACACCCTTCTCCCACCTCCCTGGGATGCAACAGCATCATGTTTCATCAGTCGCTATCAGGGAGCCAACACGGGACCTGTGTGCTGCCACCCCACGAGCCAGCACTGCCACCAAAAGCAGCAGCTGAATAATACGTCCCTTCTCCTCCACTGTCAGCCATACATACAGACAGCGTACTGAAGAACTGATCCGGATTTAAAGTATGCACCTAATTAATAGCTTCATAAAGATAAATTTGAGCTCAGCTACCGTGCGTGTTGAAAACAATTCCTTTCTGCTCCATTTTGTATGGAGAGTACATAAGCACCTAAGTTCAGGGGCTAAACAACATTCCCACATTCACTAGGGCGTCCTGACACATTCCCTGAGCCTCCAGGCCCAGCTCTGTGACCAGAGCGCAGCTGCGCAGGTGGAGGGGACAGAGGCAGCACCCAATTTGGGAACCGGCAGATCTGGGGGCAGCTGGTGTATCACTGCACCGTTAGCATTCACTATTCAGAGTACCAGTTTCCATTTGTCTACATGGCACCTGCATGCAGGCAGGAGCAGGGATCTCTCTCCTATCAGAGTTTAAAAAGCATCTTGGAAGGTTTGCTTGACAGACACTTTTGTGGGGAAACAGGAATTTGCTGCAGCCAAGCAATTAGCACTGCAATCCACCTTCAGTTGTGTCTAAAACAAATTATCAGGTAAAAACTTCTAAAACATCACAATTAAAAGACTAACCTGCAAAAGCTGTTACACTGCTAGACAGCTTTTTATTTCATGTATATAGATTGTTACTATACAAATGCTCAATTCTCCAGATCGTCACTTTTTGCTGCAAAATCTCTGCTTCGTTTACCACATCAGTTTTGATAGTGAATAAAAACATTTTGCAGAATTATATTTACTATTTTAATTACTAAAACTAGCATAGACAATAGTCCTTCTGACTGTATATCAAAATGTATACCATAATCAAGATCTTCCCTTGGACAGGATGTGTATGATTTGAGATACCCCATGCAGTAGTTCTTAAGCATAAAATTATTAGAGAACTACATTTAGGAAGGACAACCCCTACGTGCTTTAACAAGCTACATGTTCACAGTAGCAAACCATACTTTTAATGAAACTTGATATCAGTTTTATATGGGAGATAACTGAAGAGACAGGAACACATCAAGTATATTAAAAAAATGTGTGTAACTCCATCAGCATAAAACTGATTTTCAGAAAAAGTAAACATTTTCTTCCAGAAAAGTGTTAAATTCAAAGTGGGCATTAACCAACTACGATCATGCCTGAATTTTCATTTAGTCATGTTCCATTATGCAGGCAAGGAAAAAACCAAACAAAAACCCAGCACATTCATATTAATTCAGCTGGCCACAAACATACTGCACAGTCTTGTGTTCTGAATAGCAGCCAATGAATCTCTCCTAACAGATGATAATTTTATTTTCATTTTTAAATTCCTCTCAGCTTTGAGATTTCACTGCAACTTTATTTACCAAAAAAACCCACAAAAACAAACAAAAAAACCCAAAACAACAACAACAACAAAAAATCACTTTGCTGTCTACACAACTTGAAGTGCTGACTGAAGCTCATTCTGCTCTAGGTAACTCAGGTGCCAAACACAAGAGAGAACAAGATACTCTTCTCACCAGTTGGCCCCTATGTAATCCACCCCTAGCAACTTTCACTATTTCTATACATACAATTGTGTATTTGCTCCTATACAGTAAGTAATGCAACCTTCAGTAATATTTTTTGGTATTTCCCAAAGTTTTTGTGTTTTCAGTCCTTTTTGAAGCTATTCAACCTTTTTTCCTATAATCTCACATCACCATTTTCGTAGTTCAGAGGTCTGCTACTTTAAAAAGAAAAATCTGTATGTGCAAATGAAAACTGCAATAATGGAAAGCTAGTAAAGATGTCTTCTACACCAAAAAAAAACCTTCAGCCTTTCCATAATTTTCAAAATTTTTGCAATTCATTGTGTCCTATGATTTTCAAAGAACAACAGTATTTTCAAATATGATTATTACTAATATCTTAATTAATGTAAACAAAAGTTTTCAGTTCACTTGTTTGTTTACATAAATGTTCAAATATCTTAGAGGGTGACAGGATGAAATTAAGGTTTGACACATTACAAAGTAAAAAGAGGTGAGCTGTTCTTCCTAGAATATTCAGTTAAACAATACTTTTATAAATAAAAGTAAAATCAGCATGAAACCACCATAAAGAAATATGCCAGCTAAAGGCATTTTACAGAATGGAGATTTTAAACATATAAAAATATAGAATAGGACTCTCTACTTCTACCAGAACGTTTAAGACAGTGGTTTGCATTTTGGTTTTTATTATATAGAGACGTTCTAAAAAGACATACTTTAAAAAATATAATTAGATATCCCATATATCTATAGAAGTCATGTTATTGCCTGCTTGAAAACATTTATTAACCTATGGAATAAACACGAAGTAGAACTATGACAGCTGGGGACCCAACACTATCATGCTTCCTGGCTTTTCTAAGCAAGTAGTACCAAGGAAGCCTAATTTCCAACAGACACATGGTTTGCTGTTGATTGATTTAATGCACTAATTATACTTAAACTGGAGTCAGTTTTTCCCATGCCCATTAAAACTCTTCTTTGCCCCACCACCACTACTACCTAGAATCCCTAACTGCAATCCCCCCAGGCTTCCAGCTCGAATTCTAATCCACACAGCAGTATTTCTGGTTTCCACTTACCCTTCTCCTCCTGAATTTCCATTGAGATTCATAGCGAATATCCCAGTGATTTCCCACTACATGCCCTATCTGTCTGTTCAACTTCCCAGCCACATAAGAGACGCGTGAATAATATTATAACCAGAGTGATAGAGACACTGATCAGCCACCACATTCAGTGATAGCTTAGGTGCAGAAGTAAAACCACAAAAGAATTCAAATAAACAAATTAACCAGAAATACAGACAGGAGAACCACAACAAATCTCCATCATCACACGCCTAGAATAAATCTGAAGACTCAACAGGCCACAGCAGCAAGTATGTACTTTGCACTAGGTAAGCAGAGATGCTACTCACTCCTTTTGTTGATAAGCCTGCTGTCGACTCATTTATCCAATCTCAACAACACTACACTAAAATTTTCTATAACATAAAAATTGCCACACCACCACCAATACAGAAGTTCAGCTCTTGATTTATTAATTCATGAGGTCTTTCACAAAGCATGGCACGTGTCCATCATTAGGAAAATTAGCCCACTCTTCCAGCTGCTTCATGGGACTCACTGCAACTACCCGGAACTCCCAAGCTTGAGGCTGCATCCAAATACTTTTTGCATACAAAATATAACAGTATGCAACACACACACAGACTGTTTTCAACTGAAAATTTCCAGTTTCCTCAAGAAGTTAACCTAAGCACTTAATGTAATCTTACATAGCACTTAACGTCCTAGACACAGAACATTCCTGGGTTGCTCAGTCTGCAGGGTCTAGTCAATAAACACTCTCAACCCAAACAGCTAGCTCAAGAACTAGATCTCCAGCATTTTTAAACAAAATTAAGTTCTTAGTAATGTTTTGGAGTTTTGATCCCAAGTAAAGCATTCTTCCAGACTTTGAAATAAACAGCATCTATTACTGAGCACTTGGTCTCCCCTCCAAGCAGTTAAAAATGAAAGGAATGTTGTTTATGATCCTAAAATTTCCCTCAGTTAAACATTAATCATTACCACTGGTGAAAAAGACAGGTTCAGCCATTTGGCATTTTAAGTTCTACCCTTAAAATACTGCGTATTACCGGTCCTCCCTGCCACTGCATTTGTGGTTTGACAAGCAATTTAAAATTCCTCTTCCCATGATTTCTCAATTTCTCAGTTTCACAAAAATATCTCGCATCTCCTTGGAAACCGGAACACAACACAACAAAGACGGCTGGCTCTATCTAATGCTTAGAAGCAGGTTAGAAAAATAACTGCATTCCCTTGCTAGTTAGGATAGGATTCAACACTTCATTTCTCTGTATTAATTTATCTAACAAGAATCTGTCTCTCTCCCTCATAATTTTCTTACTTGCCTTCATAGTCATTCACTCAAATCCCATTGACTCCTTCACCACGAACTTGAGTTCACCTTCAGGTTTAATGAATTTTCTAAGCATCAGTGTAGAAAAATGCGACTGAAGGGGGCTGGCACTACCCGGGCAATAATCCACTAAGAAGCCAGCCCCATCCTGCAAAACTGGCAAGGATGAAGAGAACAAATATCTCTGCAAAAGGCATCTTAAAAACTATAGTCTTAACCTACTTAAATTGGTTTTTGTATCAATCGCTCTTAAATTTATTTTGGATCAGTACAGGATGCCAAAACACAGCAAGCTAACCTCTTTTAGGTTCTGTGCCTATCTGCAGCTGCCATAACCCCTAGTTTGGGAATTGCTGTTTAGATATTAGTGTAGCTGCTATCAACAGCAATCAACATTTGCCCTCCAGTTCATCAATCTTCAAACACCCCTCCAGTTGCAATAAGGGGGGGAAAAAAGGTGCTACTTCTCATTTTAGATGTAGAGAAGCACACACACCCCCCAGCCTCGCAGCTCTGGGACACGTTCTGCCCCAAGCAGCACTCGGCTGCGGGTTTAGACAACATTTCTCTTGCAAAGCCACCCTCACCATCACAACAAAGCATATAGTCCTCCATTAAAAGCCAAAATTCTGAAGGTGTTTCTTACGAATTATACATCTTCCATGGCGTAAGATGAGAAAAATCCTTCTCACAGGAATCAGTGTTGTTTCCTCAACTGAAGTACAGTGGGAAATTTGAATCATCCAGTTACTGCAGTTTAGTTGAAAGTTTTGCAAAGGCAGGAATGAAGAACAACAAGCCACATAGAGATGCCAATATAAAGCAGGAAAATCAGGACGAACAAGATTTGCAGACCCCCACCCCCCCAAGAAAATAATAGAAAATAGTACATGAAAGGCAGAGCAAGAATTTCCTTCCCAGAACACTACAGGAGCAAGAGAAGGTCTTCAACTAAATTGAAAGCTGACAAGTTCACCATCAACAAGAAGGGACACTAGTTCATACCTCTACCTGAGGAACACACTGCTGAGGGACAGAGGATTGCAAAGCCAAAAGCTTAGCAGCATTAAGGTGAAAAGATAAGATAAAATTACACTGTGATAAAAAATATTTTAAAACAAAGAGCTGGAATAGATACAAATGTCGAGTTTTATGGTGCAAGCCAAACTAACAGGATCCCAGAGAGATACACCCTAGAGTATATAATTGTCAAAACTCCCTATTGTGAATTTTTTTTTTGCATCATCATCCCAAGCATCTGTTAGTACTTCTAATTAAAGAACAGATGGTCTGACCCAACATGGCAATTCTTATGACCCTATATTCATCAGCAGGTAGGGAAATTAAGTTTTGAGGTCTCAAGCAAGCAAAGCAAGATTAACAAAAACAGATAGCTAAATTGGTCTCAAAGCCATCTGGTATATGACACTAACTGAAAATAATATTCTTGAAGATTACATACAATGTATTTTCCACAGTCTCTGTACTGAGAAAACAGCCTTCTATAAACTCCACCAGATGCAAACACGATTTAACTCCAGAAACACTGAGATTATCAAGCTAATAAATGAATCCTTCTGCATGTTAAACTAGTGAAGCACAGCTATTCCAGCTGTACAGTGAAATCCGTAGATGTGGAAGAGTCAGCATGTTCAGATAAAAGCTAGAGGCCATTTGCAGTAAAATCTTCTGGTAAGGTCGTCACACACCAGTAAAAGAAATGAAGAAAACACAGGCAGAGTAAATAAAAAGCCTAAGAAGGTATACTTGTGCCTACGTGTTTTAAGTGCAGGTTGAAAACGTGTAGATGCACCACGGAAAGCTGCATTCCCAAATCTGGTAATAGACAGAGAAGAAAGCTTAAAATAATTAATCCACAAAAGAACAGAACCTGATTGAGACAGGTAATAAAAATGAGACAGTGGTAGCACATGAAAGCAAGTATGCCTCTTTTCTTTAAGTAAGTAATATCCCTCCAAAAAAATCTTTCAAGCTTTACTGGTAAAAAGGGCACTTCTGGTAGATGCACCTGTATGGAATTTTTCTAATATTCTGGTGGAAAAACAAAACAAAAACAACACCTTAAAATAGGTGAAAAGTTATATGTTCATGAGTCACAGGCGCTTCTGATGAGTCTACGTTCTGAAAATGTGCCTATCAACCTCATTAAGTTGCCAGGAAATATTATTATGGTAAGATAATAAACAAAAAAACCCCTTCCCACTTTAAAACAGTCAGAGGAAACAAGTTAATACACATGTTTTTAAATTAAGAATCACCTGAAGGAGACCTAAGCAACACGGAGGCTGTTTACTAGGGCATTCTGTGTGAAGACATCAGGAAGATGCTCTTCAGCCTCTCTCAGGAGCAGCATTCATCTGGTACCAGCACCAGCAGACAAGCCCAAACAGGAGACCCACCCGGCAGCACGGGCCAGCAAAGCACGTCTTCTATGGCCAACACAATTTTATGACACCATCACCAAGGAGAGTGAAGTACTTTGACTATTCTGTATGAATCATTGATTTTCTCCAAATAAAACAGACAGAAGAGGTGAATCCTTGCATGTGGGGAATTTGATGAAAAATCTCAAGCTTTCCTTCTTAGGAATTATCTGAAGTCTCTAAGACATTCCCATGTTGCAGAACTCTACAGAGAGGAAGGTTACTCTCCTGCCCATCACCCCTTCCCTACTAGAAATGTGGACCTTGTTAAACTGCATCACTGAAAAAGCGCTTGCAGCTTTCTGCATTTGTTAGTTCATAAAAATTTCAGCACTTGGGAGGGGAGGTGGGGTCAGGCCATTCATAGTGTCTAATTCCATTTATCTGCCTCTCTTTAAATAATTTTCACTATAATCTTGGAAATGATTTATAGATACATAGTTCTAAGGTTGTATATTAATAAAGCCTTCAAATATACTACAGAAAGTTTTTTCACCACCATTTTTCTTTTCAGACCACTGTAGCAGTCGTTTACTTTGTCAAGTATTATTCTCCTAATATGTAAAACCTAACATAACTAACAAGCTGTGAAGTGCTGAGCTTTTGTATGGCTGTCACTTAGAGTGTACCCTCACTCATGGAAAACCATTAGATGTGAGCGGTTCCAGTCAAACCCCCCATCATCTGGTTACCTGATACACTCACTAGAGCTACAACTTCTGTGTCAGGGATGATAACTCACCAGGATGCCTGTTAAAAAGCACATGTCACGCAATCACCACTGAATAATAACTTTTCTACTGTATTACAAGTTAAAACACCCCAAATCTAACAAATTCATTCCACTGTACACGTGTGCACTCCTCTGTGCATGATAGGGGCAACACACAGGGGGAGGAACAGAAGTAATTATGTTTGGCTTGAATCCATTATTTATTTTCATTAATTGAAAAACATTCAGAGATACTCTTAAACATGGAAAAATTGACACAGAAAAAACAGATCGAATGGTTGTCCGAAAGTAGCCTGGGGCAAAGTGAGTTCAATACAAATAAACTACAGCAACTGAATATACAAAGTCACACTGTTCTGACTTAGTTAAACCAATGTCATCCCTGTACATGAAGGCTCTTAGGTAAGGTTAAGCCTATCTTTCACCATTTTATCTTGTTATTTAACAGGAGTATTTCTACTTCAGGGCCTATCTCACTTTTTTCTAGACTGTAGGAAATAAGACACTAGATAAATCTTATGTGTTTTCTTCAGTAGATTTATGATCTGGCAATCTACAGCACGGACACCAAATGAAATGTGCACAAATATGGGTTGAAGAAAATACTACACAGAAACCAACCGGTTGCCTACAAATTTTGGTGTGAATCTGAATATACCTGCATTAAGTACTGAATTATTGGGTTATACTAGAAAAACAAGTCTGATGTAATAATGCCACTTTTATCTAATAATACCACTTTTCTGAATTTTTCTAGTTGTTCCCAATGAGCTTAAAAATAGAAAGCAAGGTTAATGCATCCATAACAGAGAACATTACTGAAACTGCTGAAGAGGGTACTATTGTGAAAAGCAAAAGCTGTGATTGCCCCGTTTGCAGAGTCTGGTGCAGAAAGACCTGCAGTCACCACCGACTCCCCTTGTACCTAAGTACCACCTCTTGGAGAGCAGACTACGCTCTCACCCCCATCTTAAGGGTTTTCAATCTGACACTGTACATGCCAATCACACAGTACTCTACTGTGGTCAGGTTCTGAGGACATTACGGCACCTGCAACATCATCACCCTCTGCTCTCTCTTTTGAGGTTGTCAATAAAAAGAAATGGGACAATAGGCAACTCATCAAACGAGCTAGAAAACACACTTAGGAAAAGATTAACAGTTCTTAAGACACTTCGGACACTAGAAAGCCCTTTAGAATGAAGGAAAATAAGCATCTACAAAAGGGAGGAAAAGCAAAAAGTCTGCAGCATGCTAAGGCAACGCTTACGAGTGTTTAACAATAAAAGAAAATATGAATCTGTACAGCAATAACAAACTACATAAAATCCAACACCAGTCTCATTTATAAATCTTCTATTGAATATAGAAGTTACTGTGGCCCATCTCTTCTGTTCTTTTTTAAAGCTTTCTGAGGTCTACCTCTTGCACCCACCAATACTTACTATGCCATTTAAAATGCACTGTGATGCTGACACAGAAACTGTGATTAATATAAAACTTGCATCTGAAAGTTCTTATTGTTTCTCAGATGTTTGCCACAGAACATAAATTCTATATACGTTTTATAGCATGGTAAAATATAACTATTGTGACTGGATGGCCATGTGAATTAAGGCCACATTTCTGATTCAGCCTACATCTTACTGCATTTCCTATTTTTAAGGAGGGAGCAATTTATAGGTATATTTTTACCCATCAATATTTAAAAGCAAGGTCTCCAATTTAAATATTTTCCCCATGGATATAGTAAAGTTTTAATGTGCACACATGACAAAAGCTACGGTGATACCTTGACAGGCATCTGAAAGACACCAACAGGTAGCAGACCTTTATAAAGAAAATATTTTACAATTATAAAAGAATTTTAAAATCAATACAAGTATTTGGTTACACCCAGTTACACTTGGAATCACTGTAGACTTGACTATCATGATACAAGGCTGAATCTGTTTTCCTTTTCCATAAAACTTTAAAATGCTGCTGCTAAGCATCAAGGAAGCACTTGAGAGGCGAATGTTCTTGTTGAACTCTGCTTTGAAAGTTTGACATAAAGCTATCATACCCAGCTTCTGTAAATATCAAACACGGCTGTAAGCACTGAAACTTTACTGACAGGTAAAGCAGATTCAGAAAAGTTTAAAGATTTAATAGGAGGTCGATTGGGGAAAAAAAAAAATCTTATTAAAATAAACTTTACAGAAGTGATTCTCACCGGCCATTGTTTCAGATAGGTATCTGTATGCTGTTACAGAAAACCCTTCAAATTCCTACACCTATGAATACATCCCCACTGGAGCACATTTGTTTCTATAGTCTTGAAGATACAGCAATTTTAAGTATCCTTAACACGTATTTGATGTCTCAGCTAACACTAGCTGGAAAGCAGAATTACCAATATTCATGATTCACGGTAGTATTTTAAAAATATCTCAGGTACCTTGATACACAAGGCAGTTTCCATTAGTGCGTACATGAGCTTAGCAAAAGGAAGCATCTTGCCGGGAGCCTTAAGATCTGCTGAAGTGCTCTTCACTCAGCCACTCAATTTCTGAAAAACTGTTTTAGTGTCAGAAACTGCAGAAGGTGAGGCGGCTCTTCCCCAGGAAAACCCTGGGAGGAAACAGGCAGTTAGCACCAGCTCAAGAAAAACTACCTGCCTCCTTTCAAGACAATTTTTCCATGAAGCCCCAATGCAAAACCCTTGGCCTCAACTATGAGACACACACATCTAAGGGCAGAGCTCTGAAAAGCACCACAGAGACAGGTGCAGTTGGGGTGGGAGGGGAACATCCACAACCCTCCACACCTCCTGCACCCCGAGCACAACCCGAACTCCACACAATACAATGCAAAAATACAAACGGGGAGGAGGTTGATGACTAAAGTTAAACAGGGGCAGCCCCACTGCTGAAAGGTCAGAGATCAGCTACCATCCTGCCCAGCCTGGGGACCACTGAGAAGACTATTAGATGCTTCCAAGTTGACCCTCAGGTTTTATATTTTCTTTATGATTATTTTATTCAGCATTTTTTAAGACACTGAATTATTGCTGTCCTATCACTCAACTGCATGGTTTTCAGAAATACTTTGGTGTATAAATGATGGACAGGCTCTAAACTCCACTGCTGGTTCACACACCACAGCCTGAGAACAAACACTGGTAAACCATATGAAAGCAATAGATTTTCTTTAATGATTTCTTTCTAAGCAAACATTGGGGCATAATCCATCAAATTGACAAGCTGTTGGATGCCCTTGCTCCAGCTAAACTCATTGCTAACCCATCAAATACTCTGCTCATTTCCTTATGTCTCTAGTTATTTGCAACTGAAACGTGACAGCACAGGCTCTCAGCCATTCTCCTGTTACTCCATCCTTCGCAGTTTGTGGCCATTTCCCCAATCACTGGCCTATCTACTCCTTTGATGTCTTCAAGTTCATAAATCTGAACTTATTTTTTAAAGTTTAGTGCATTTTTTAAAAACTAAAAGTAATACTGGATGATTAAATCAAAATGCAAGTAAGCATTATACTTGTGAAATCAAAATAGTTTTGGTACAAGTACCAAATGTTCATGTAAAGCAAGAGGAAGAAAAAGAAGCTCTGCAGTTTTTGTTGGATGCACTGACATCAAACCTTTTGTCAAATCCTCTCCTAGTTCAAGTTCCTTCACATAAATCATTCCCTATACTTCCACATCTGAAAAACAGATCACTTGAAATACTATGAAATCCTTTTATATAAAATAAGCAATTTGGTCACTAAAGCTTCAACTTTTTTGTCACTAATGGGGTGTTTAATTTGTGGTTTTGGGGTTTGTTATTTTTTTTTTGTTTGTGGGGTTTTTAGACGGGACAAAAGGTTAAAGGTTCATGTGTTGGAGGCTTCAGTAGTCTTGGCTGGTTTTACCATCAAGAGGTTAATGCAGTAATCCATCTAATATTTGTCATTCATTCCCTACACCTAAAGCCTGATAAGAATTCTAAAATTTGAGTTAGGTAGAAAGCAATAGAGGTTGCAACTGGCATTTTTATGGTACCACTACTATGACTACTAAATTCATACGCCCACCTTCATAACCACGGGCCAGCTCCCTCTCAAAGGACAGCCAGTACAGATAGTCTGTTTTTTCCCCCGTTTTGAGTAGTCTGCAAACTGATTCTGATTTTTAGAGAGGCAAGTCCTACTCCTTAACTATTCTCTAGGCCACTTAGATTTACTTTTCAGCTATGGGTGCTGCACAAACTTTTCAGTTTAATTGTTTTTGTTACTCGCATTGTACTAGATGAAAATCCTTCCTATTAACAGATGAATACAAGGGCCTGTTTTTAGTCAAAGACAAACAAACACACTTCCATTCTTTTTCTATGCAAAACTTGGTATGAAGAACAGTCACTATTCATTCAGTTAAAGAAACACTCATTCACACAATTCTTTCCAAACATTAGCACATGTACAAAACCACAATTGAGTAGAGGTTGATAATGGAAGGTAGGAACAAAAACAGAGTACAGAACCACAGATGTTTAAATCCAAGTTTGAAGCAGCACAATATCAATCCATTACCACCACAGTCCCCAAGACCTTCACATTCAGACCTGTCTTCCCTCTCGCATGGCAGCAAACTTTGAGCTGTGAAGAGCAGGAGACAAATATGGCCAGCATCATTTTTCTGGCTTTCAGAAAGGATAAAACTAATGGCTAAAGAGGAAACAAGGTAAAACCCTTCTCCAGTGCATGCTGCATATCCGCAGTAGGGACAACCTATCATAAAGGAGTTGCTCTTTGATCAGATAAACACTATTATTTTCAAGAGACCTCAATGGGGTCCTAATGGGAAGACTCTTCCATAAGCATATAGCAGCTGGGAAAACACAAGATACCTACATCACGACACACGTATGCAAAAGGAAATAATTATGGTACGACACGCAGTCTTAACTTTTAATAGCCATAATTCCATAGAATTCAATGTTTCATTTGAAAAGTTTCCTAAAATGTACTGCAGCACATTTTTGAGAATTATTTTACAGTGGGAAAAGACACAGCTGTATTCTCTCGGACTTTAATATTTTTCTGCACTGCAAAACAATGTCGATTGTATGTGTCTATAGTCTCGAGCTGTCTAAATGCCACCCCATTGATCTATTCAGCCTGTGTTAGGGACAAAACAGATATTGACTTCCTCGAGGCTCCCAAGGACCAAGCTGGGGCCGACACTGAGCCCAAGGCTGTGTTTTAACATTACAGCTCCAGCCCAGCTGACGTCCTGCTGCTGCCAGGAACAGGGAGACCGAATGCTCCCATCTCCTCCATTCCTCCCGTCTCTATTTCTGGCCTACAGTCATCTCCTCACATGACAAATACATTCAGCTTCCAAAGCAGTAGAAAACTAACACAGTAATAAAAAGTAAATCAGTCTCTTTTTGCTGAGATGATGGAGCAGATCAACTGATGGTGAAAACTAGGAGGAGGAACAGAAGAAAGAGGAGCAGAAACAAGACATTAATCTTTCAGGGTACTGCTTACCTGTAATGCAAAACCATCAGCTATAATTCAAGTTTACGGACATTTTTTATAAAGTTTACTATATCCTAAAGATTTTTAAGAACGCATGTATGCCTTCTAAGTCAGAGGATAAAAGGCAAAATATAACATATGCATGTAGAAAACTCATGGCTCAACTAAACTGAAATTAGCCTGCATTAGAACACTCAAACAAATGCCTCCTTGTGAGGGCAAAACACATCTAAGATTCAACTTACCCCACAAATTCCTGCTGCACAGCTATTTGTGAAGCTGTTTATTTCCCTGAAAATGTGTGTTTCTAAACTGGGGAGAAAACACTCACAATTCTTCTTAATCAAGCTGCAGCAAGCTTTATTATAGGCATGCATAGTCCTTTATCCACACTGTACCATGTACTGCCAACACCATCTCAGCAGCTGCTGACTATTGCTGACCTCATTATGAGTTTCAAAACAAAGTTAAGACAAAACACAGTGTTTCAGGAACTGAAGAAAAAACAAACCAAAAAACAACAACAAAAAAACCCTCAACCCAGTATTTCTAGAAGCTCTGAAGACTGGCCTTCACAGTATTCATATGTAAAGAAGCAAATACACAGTTCTTCAGCAATCCTCATAAACCCTTACTTCCACAATTCCATCTTCATAAAGGATCTAAGTGCAAATGAAGATCTTGCTGGGTGCTTATGTTCATATACCCAGGTATTTGCACAGATCTGGTTAGCCGTACTCCTGTGACGATCTCACTCCTTCTGAGACTGCTGGCAAGTTCAGCAGACAGCTCAAGTCCCTCCCTTTTCCTCCTGCTCAAAATTTCTAAACCAGAAAAATAAATCAATGCCATAACTCTTCTCCAAAATGGCTCTTACAATACAGAATGGAGCTTTTGGCTTTCATTCCAGTACTTATTCCCAAAACACAGCTGTAAAGTATAAAAATCAATTAATAATGTTTTGATATAAGACAGCTCACCCAGACACTACACAGGACAGATTTACTATTCTCATCATTAAACAAAACATTCAGAAAACTCCAGAGACTTGTTTTTCACAAATGTTGACAGAGACAAGTACTGCGTTTATTATCACTCTCTAAGCTTATAATAGAAGCGTACCATTCACTTCAAATGACCAAAGCAAAAAAAAAAAAATTTCCCTGAGCACTGATCATTATTATCATTATTCTCAATTATGAATCACGAAAACTATATTATGTACTAAAACCATCCAGTTTTTAAACTGTACAGACTTCTCTGCATACCCACATTCCTTTTAATTAATTAATTCAATTAATTCATATTATGATTTTTATGTTCATAGAGAAGACTTCCACTTACAGAAAGATGGTTCCTCTTGGAAATATCACAGGCATTTGAAGAAGGGCACAGCAAATCTCTCTTCAAAGACACAGCAGCTGGTAAAATAGAGACAAAACTAAACAAAATATACAGATAAAATATTTTTGTTCAGATTTAACTAATTCAAGATCTAGATAGCCAAAGAGTCAGAGAATTATATTCCTTTAAAAAAGAACCTTCTGCTGAGAGCATCTGCCACAAAATCTCAGCAGTATCAAACAGCTGTACTTTCACAGAAGGAATGTCCAAGCCATCCAGGACTTTTTAAAAACAAACAAGTAATTATCTGCATTTTCCCCATCTTCAGGAACATCCTTTTGCTACTCATTCCTGCTCACTGCTTATAAATCAACTCCTCCCACCTTTCCTAGTCCTGTTCCCTCCTCCTTTCCCTTTTTTTCTGTTAAACAGCCTCTGGCTCTTACAGTCTCTCCTTCTTCCCCTCCGAGTGCCCAGCATCATCATCTTCCTTTCCGCTCCTCAGCCCCCCGGTATGTGAATCACAGTCATCTCCTCCCTCGGCTCCGCGCTGGGTGCCAGCGCAGGCAGCACCACCAGTACCGAACAGATTGTCCCTGCGCTCTCAGTTCGGGGACCCACAGCTCAGAGAGGCCGATGTTTCAGAGGAAGGCGATGCGAGGAGAGGACACGCTTGGGCACGGCAGCCACACCGCGGGGAAAGCTCAGGAGCCCCGCCAGCTCCCGCAATGTCCGTCCAGTGCTGCAAACCGTGAGTGAAGCAAATGAGGGGTCCTCTGGCAAGCCCAGCTGCCAGGACAGTAAACCTAAACTGAGTCTGTGAAATGTGACCAAGTTAAACGTCTTTGACAAAAAGTGCATAAAAGGCAACAGCTCTTTCACAGAACAACAGCCCTTCTCTAAGTTCCAAGCGATGGGACTGCTAGAGCTACTCATCTAAATAACTGCAGATTAAGCTAAACAAAAAACTTCCTTTTTTTCCCCTGTACTGCAAGTCCCAGGGTGCTGACCAACGAGTCAAGATGGCACTAACATTTTCAGAAGGGCATTCAAGGCAAGCCATCACCATTGCAGACTTGCCACAAACCTCAGCAGATTGAGGACTGACTGACAAGCAACTCTGCCTTCTGTTTAGCAGGGCAGGAGAGGGCAACAGCTGGAGGCAGCCAAAGGAAGAGATGCTACCATCAGTCACCAGGCAAAGTCACTCAGAAAAGGATCATTTTTAATTAGTAAAAAAATCTTGAGCGAACCCTGACATAACAGTTTCCAGAGCTAGACTGTACAGCTTCATACTACCTGAGACACTTATCTAAATGCACCAGAACCTGTGCTGCAACACAACCCACCATGAAATATTTGATTATTATATTATTATAGCTGAACTAAGCAAGGCACTTAAGAGCTGCCCTCTGTACTTAACAGGGCAATACAAGCGCAGGTGCTGTGCACAGGAGTTCAGACTTCACACACCCACCCTCTCTCACGATTCCTGCTGAAAGACCCTGGAACACCCATCAAACCAGCAGACATGGGAAGCAGGGACCACCACTCCCAAACGGGGCACCAGCTTAAAAGCATTCAGTGAAATAACGCATAGGCCAAACTCAAGGATGTTCTATTTAACTTTCTTTTTTCCCCATTTGCAACTTCTATGGGGTAGCTGAGGTTTTTGGTTTAGCTTTTTAAATCTCCTTGGGACTTTCAAGAAAATAGAATTATTGTAACTACAATTTGAGTAGCAGGATTCATTATTTCAACAGTTGTTCACAAGTAAGATTAATTCCACTAGCGTCGAAGAAAGAACATAAATAGAAAAAGTGACCTTCACTCAAAACTGTAACATTTTCCTAAGGTCAGTAACATAACTCTGTTGGTTTAGGACTTGCAATTATACTTTTAGCAAATATCCATACATTTTCTTTCTGGTTAAAAAAGGCAAACTAATGTAAAACTCTGCTTCACAACTACATTTTCAGTCCTCCAGCCATTTGGAATAATTTTCTACTTGTTTTGCACTTAAAATGCCTTCCCAGACACAACGGATTAAACAGAAGCCCATGCGTCAAGTACAAGTTATCAGAAAACCTACATGGAAAAGGAAATACTAACCCAGATTGAATTTGCATCTGTTTGTCTTCTGTTGCTCTTTAATGCCTTTATTTTACCAGTACAGCGTATTTCACAGAATTAAATAAAGCAAGAGATACGGTATCTTCTTGGAGTAGGGTTTTTTTTTTTAAAATGTGCTGTTTGAGTGGTGTAATTGGCAAGACCAGCAAAGGACGTTCAATACTGGTTCAGAAATTCACAGAAGAGGTTTGTCAAACAGCAACCATTTAGGAAAAGAGCCATTAGAGATTTCTAGATAGTTTCCAGTCACCATGGCTCCAGCTTTCAGAACATGTAGCTGTGTTATGGATAACTGAGCAGACTTTTTGAACCACGGTCCTTTACCATGTGGTTCCAGTCATCACATGTGGGAGACCGATCAGCGAGGCAGTCCCAAGATGCGTATCACAGTGTATATTTATAAGGTACCCAGCAATACTGCATGTTCCTGAAGTTACAGCAAGTCTGCTCAAATGACAGATATAGTACAACAAAAATAGTCACATAGGCCACTCATTTTTCTGGCTTTTTTTTTTAAAATCTTTGCAAGCCAAGAACCTCCTTCTCCACGCTCTTTTATACCGCTCTGACTCAGGGAAGAAGACCTTTAAGTCAATCCTAGTCTTGCCCAGATCGGAACTGCAGAAAAACATCATACATACAAGTAGGTGGTTAGCCATACCAACACAGAATTACTTACTTATTCCCTCCAAGTCTTCCCGAGTGAAATACCAACCCAACAAAGCTCTGCAAGATAGTTTGGGGGCTGGTAGGTTACAAATCACACATACAATAAAAAAAATGAGGAGCGTTATATTTTAATTTTGAAAAATACCAACACCTCTCTCAAATCCATTAAGAATGAGTTACTTAATGGTGGCTTTTCAATAGCAGGCTGGGTGGGACAGCCCACATTGAGTCTGGATCGCACCCAGGCCATCAAGGCCTATGGACACAACCAAACTTGTGGTAGCACATGGTATCACCAGCCAAGCTTAGAATCTGGTCTAGATGATGAGGGACCCCAACACCCTAGAGCTCCACAAGGAAGCAGCAAGAAAGTTAGGAAAGGTAACACTGAAAATACATTCTCCTTTAAAAAGTTTAATCCAGCTACTTACAATAATGTGTACTTGAGTATATAAATAACTAGTCTAAATAATTTCTAAACTGTTAACTAATCTACTTTGAGAACTACTAAAACACAGGAGATCCCAGAGCAATATGAAACAAGGTACGTGTCCTTTAACAGTAGTGAAATGGGAAATGACTTAAGTGGTAAGACAAAAAATGGAATTCTGATGCTTAGGAAGACTTGGATATATTGCTGGGGAAAAAGAAGTAGGGTAAAAATAATTTTAAGTTAGAGGAGAAAGATAAATTACAGTCAGTAAGCCACATCAAACCACTATAATATTCTCCCTTGGGTAAATGTCTTAGCGAAGCAGCAGGTGTAGTTTATGTAAATGATGCTTCTGACACTGTTCAACATGACCTGGAGGCCATAGATCTAAAATAATCAGTGTAGATAAGCATAACTACTGGAAAATTTGCTTTCAGAGAAATAAAGCTGTGTCTCAGTATAAAAAAAATACAAAAAGCATTCCAGGTCAGTCCAACTAGAACCTGGCCAGCAGCAAGGTTTGCTTTGTATTTTCATTATTAATTTGTGTGACCAAATAGAGCCCCCCCTGAAGAATCTGCAAATGCCACCACACTGGGGGGGTGGGAGTTACAAGGGGTATGGAAGAGGCAATCCCCATTCCAGGTGAGCTTGGGAAATCAAGGATTCTAAAGCCAACTAGATAGAAGTCTGCGCAGGTTGGTGAAAACAAAACTAAATGCTGTAAGTCTGAAAGAGAAAATTAAAGTAATCATCCTCTCCACAGAATTAGCCATCTAAAGAGTAATAAAAAGCAGAAAAGAACCTGTCATAAACCTGATGTTGCTCCCAAAAGCCAAATATTCTGGAAGGTGTGAAAGTGTTTCAAGTTTACTCAACACCATTGTCCTAGCTTCGAAATACCACAGAGATCATTCTTACGTACTCTTAGGACTAGATCCTAAAGTCTGGTTTTAAGGTTATTAAAAACACACTGACAGTAGATGAAAACAAAAACTCATCTTCTTAATACAGTTACATATATTTAGTTTTCTAAGAGGTGTTTACAGTAAAAAAAATGTGGTCTTCATGCATAAATCATTTTTGTGACTTATTTTAAGCAACAAAGCACATGAACAGATTTTTCTTCCCCTTCAACTCCCCTCCCCAAATAGAAAAATTCCTTCCAACTTTAGTCTCTTCTTTTCTTGGTCTTCTTGTAAAACTAACGCTAAATACTTTAAATAGAATTCGTCAGTGCAGTTCCCAAAGAAGTGTCAAGGTTTAAGTTAAACACTCTATACTAATGCTTAATATCCACACTAATTCTACTGCTTTTTACATTCGGCAACTCATCTCTAAGCTGTCCCAATTTTAAAACAAGTTTCAATGTGAGGATTTATTTCTTTTAGACTCCAGCTGATGCCATATATTGTGATTACACCTTTAGTATAAAACAATTTAGACTTTAGTTGTGTATACACACATTTATTTCAGCTCGGATTTTATTTTTCAGCTTTCCTGTGAAACAGCAATGATATACTAACTCATACTTCACCAAAACCTGACATGTATTAAAACCAGTACAGACAGACTCAGAGCATCTATCAGAGCTGGTGTCAACAGCACATACCAAAGTATGTCACCATCTTTCAGCCTTTTAAAGAATTGAGACTTTCAGCAGGTCGTTTAGATTTTACAGCAACACCACCCCAGTTTTTTCTTCAACATTCCTTTCTGCCAGAAATTTGATAATAGTAAGTTGTTCACATACACAGGCTAGTTTCCATGAACCCATAGATGAAAAAGTGGCAAACACACACAAGGGCCATAAAACTAGAAACAGACAGCATTCTCCTTTTCCATTTAAAATATGTATGCGTATTTACTAGTTCAGATATCTAAAAGCCAGAATAACATTTTTTAAAGGCAGGTTGAAAACCCAAGACTCCTTATATCATGTGAAAACATTTGCTGAAGAATGTAACGATACTTTGATTACATATCCAGAGCTATTCTAAATCATCTGTGAAACCAGACCATGAAGTCTGGGTCCAAAAGACACAATTGAGAAGGAATGTAAAACTCCTCCACTTACAGGACAAGTACCTGCAGCACTGCAAGAGGAAAGGAGGGGACTGCTGGCATATGTACAAAAAAAGGGCTATTTCTCTGCTGCTGTGGACAGAATTCAGTGTTTTCAGACACACTAGCAGAACTCTAAATACCTCAATTAACCAGTTGGTGTATACAACAGATTTTGTAAATCTTTTAAAAACAAACCTTCTTAGCACCTCTCTTGCCTTACATCTGCATTAACAGAGAAAATATCAGGAATTGGGCAAATATGTTGGAGAAAAACATAACACATTGTGGTAAAAGTAAACAAGTTACACATCTGCCTGAACAGGGATGCACCATTACACCTGAAGGGAGATAAACACTATGGAAAATTGGAAATAGTGATGATGTTATCATTGCCCCACAGAACACTGATCTTTCTCTTCACACAGCATTTTCCATCAGAAAATAATTCTCAAAGTATTTGTCTCCTACATTTTGTTATTGTTTGGGAACTTGTGACACTGAACAAAGGGTGGAGAGCTTTTAAATATCACACCACCAATCTTATTTACCAAAAGTCTCCACACTCACGAACTCCCAAGTATTAGAAAGAAATTTGTGAAGCCTCAATGCCTCTAAAAGGAAAAAAAACCCATCACTTTCTATGGAGAGACTAATGATTAAAAGAGACTGTAATATTATTAATCTGTGGCAAATCAGCAGTGTAATTTCAAGCTCATGGCACCTGGTACAACATTTCCATTTTTAGACAACAGTTTTTCTACGTATCAGGTAAATCCTTAAGAATCCACTGTCTTAATCACAAAACATAAGGAAAAAAAAGAAAAAGTCACATTAGAGAATAAACAGCTGTCTAAACACCTACTGAAGTCCAAAAATGAAATCCTACATCATCATGAGGGATTTCAGTCTCGAAATCATCAGCCAGAGGCCTCATAGTATCCTCAATAAAAGTCCGTAGGACTGGGGTTTGCTTTTTGTTTTGGGAATGGGGGCAGGAGTAGTTAAGCTTCTTTTTCAAAGTATTTTGTCAGAATAAAGATGATTTTACATTAGACCACATTCTGACAAATAAAAGTTTATTACTGGATTTAGAAGTCTGTACCTGTCCAAACACGAGAAAGCGCCACCTGGTTTATGTGAAAACCACAAAATCTTGGCCCATGTGTTGTTACATTTTATACTGATCACGCTGTTATGATAAAGGTAAACTATGCTGAGGTTTCTCCTATTCTTGCTGGCAACAAATCTATCATTACCGTGTATACTCTTATCAATATAATTCATGCACTAAAACACACACTGCAAATACCCTCAGCCTAATAAAGGGACTTAAGAAAATACTTAGTAAATCTAGATGATAATACAAAATACCTTCCCCGACTAACAAAGGGATTTACTGCACTGTCTTACGCTCAGGGTCATCTTCGATTAATGTGAACTCACAACATGAGTGTTACTGTTAAAGACAACTAAAATTGTTGCTTTTGTTTAAAAAGTACCATATCTACCTAACATGCAGAGATGAAGGCATAAAAATATGTTTCTAAATATTCTCTGTTTCACTACTACCTGACAAATCTGTAGCCTCTGCATCTTCAATACAATTTGTAATTTCTTGGTATGTGTTTTTCTTCAAATTGACATTCAATTTTACTCTTGTCCCCAAAATTTCAGGAAATTTTATAAAGATATTGTTTAACAATAGGTAAACAATAAAAGCATCTTCAAGATCATCCACATTTGTCACTAACAAAAATACTAATTACACAGCTATCCTAGAACAACTCTAGATGACAAGCAGAGCCCATGTATTTGGTAATCATGGAGTAAAAATAATATAAAAACAAGGTAATAAAAATTAGTCTATCAAGACTAGCAAAACTCAGTTTCTTATTGATTTGTGCCCTACGCTCCAAAGCATCTTCCATCTCCAAAATTTAATACTTTTAGCTCCATTCCCTGAGAACTGCTCATACTACACCCCATCAGGGCAATACATTGGATTTCTTTCCTGTCAAGCCACCACTCTGCACAAACCATTTGGAATGTAATATCATTGAAACTTGTATCTATCTATCTATCAAACTGACAGAAATCAGCAGGTTCAAAAGCTGTTAGGAAAGCCTAGATGACATTAAAGCAGATTTAAAAAACGGCACATATACACACCAAGTAAGAGTATTTCTGTCCAGCATAGAAATTAGGGGGTTTGTTTGTCTTAAACTTCCTCTATCAAAAATATCTCAACCCAATAAGAGAACAAATAATTTATTTTTCTTTCAATTTGAATTGTCTGTATTTACAAAGCCAAAGAACACATACTGGACATTGATCCTGAATATATACTAGATCACAGATAAGTTTTTATGTGTACAATCAACCGCTTTGCAGGAAGAAACAGTTTACAGAATTACTTTCCATAAATTCTTAATGGCTGTAGGAGCCGAAGCGGAGATGCACAGAAGTCAGCAGCATGGCAAGCGGGATATTTCATGATAAAGAGCCACATGGAAAAACCCAGGAATGCGAGGTTATCGTTCCACTAACCATACAAATGAAGAGCTACTGTAAAACTATGGGACGGCGTGGATCATTTATCACTGTGCAAAGCAAGCAGTGCAGCGGCAAGCTGTGCCTGGCACTAACTGAGCTGCACCAGCAAACAAGGACCAAGAGCAGTGCGGGTTTCCACGGGCACTGGCCCTTCTGCCCTGAGATGCTGTAACCAGCACGGCAAAGACACCACCCCAAAGCACGGCACCTGCCATGCTGCTTTCTAAACAGCACCTTGCTGGTGCAGGGGGTGGGGAAAATAAAATAAATAACCACAGGAATAGAAGCTCCAGGCTCAAAATCTACAATAAATATGTTGAAATAAACAAGCTTAAACTTACCTAACAGTACAATACCTCCAGTGTTTTCATTGTTATTTTAAAATGCTAGGAGATTCCCCTATTTCTGAGCACTAAAGAAAAACAGAAGCAGGAAAAAAAAAAGGGGGGAGCAGGGGGAATTGGAAATACATATGAGCTTATCAGCTGCTCAAACCAGGAACAAGACTTCTCAAAACACCACCTTATTGTGTAATTCAAAGTACAGTATTTTAGGAACATATGATACAAGGCAACATCTCTGTGCCCTCTGTGCTTTAATATACTTTCCATTTGTGCACTATAAAGCTGAAAAGAAATCAAATGTACTTATGTATGCTCCTCTGCCACAAACCGCAAAAACATTTTGACATAGCTGTTTCTGATTCTTGATAATAGTTACTACCAAAATGGTTTCAATATATTTCTGTAATTCACTGTCAGAAGTATTTACTGTCCAAACGCCATTTTTAAAACATGAAATCTGAAATTGCAGGTTTAGTGCACTTGTGCTAAAAATAAACTAATACCGTAAGCCACAAAGCTAAGCTGTAAAAATGCAAGCAAATACAGACTAAATAAGATAAATATAAAAACTATGTGACAGACAGATCAGTTAAATACAAACTAAAGACAGATCAGCTGAAATAAAAAGCATGGAAGATTTTTAAATTATTATCGGTGATGATTAGGACGATCCTGAGCTGCACTGACAACCCAAAGGCCAAGCAAGAGGTTCTATTTCAGTGCTTCACTGGACAATTTAGAAGGGGAGCATAATCACTGCATAGGTATTGACACAGAATAAAATCATTTTATAGGTAAATTGTATTTGCAGTTGAGATGACAAGAGAGACAGCAGTCCCTCTATGGCTCAACCCTCAAGGCTTGGTTCTGTTTGGAAAAAGGAAGAGAAAGGTGTCAGTTCTCTATGGCTTACCAAAGGACGGGGAAAAAAATGTTTCCTTTTTGCCATAATAGAATTATGGCGAAAAAAAGTGTCTGACAGGAAACAGCAGAACCAGTAACTGTAGTTCTTTGGCTATAAAAGACAAAGCAGCTTTTGTGGGACCTTGACATTTTGTCTAGTGGTGATGTTTGTTGACACATTCTGTACCAGAATTTCAAAGCATGTATTAATACAGTCTTGCAATTTCCCACATGCACAGTAAAGCCCTAGGGGTGTGAAGGTTTCTTAGATTGATTTGCTTCAGAACTCACTCATCTAATGGAAAGGCTAAATCTCCATTTTCATTTAATAGGTAAAATTAGAAAAGAGCTTAAATCCCGATTATATAAAAACGTTAGAAGGTCAGCCACAATCCTCTTTTCTCTACAGATGAACAATTACAGAAATGACCTCAGTGCACCAAGGCCATTTTGTTCACTCTCTGGGGGTCCAATGGGCTGCAGGTATGTAACTAGAGAAATCCAAACCCATATTTATTTGGTGAACATGGAGTAACAGTAAAACTAGGTAATAAAAATGCAGTAGGCATGCCTTTGGGCCTATCAGTAGAGATATTATTTACCTGTGGCAAGCATAGGTAAGTTTAAGCCCCAACCATGAATACAGGGGCCCAAACGCTGGAAAATTTCACACCCTGGAATGATTCACAGATCTGAAGTACCCACTGTTAAGTGACTTTACCAAGCAGATAATCATACATGATAACCAGATCCATTACCAATACTACTTGCCATTTCTCAATTACTTGCAGAACTCATCACACTGAAGACTACGAAGCTATCTGTATCCATTAATTAATAACACACCACCACAACCAACAACCACCCCGCAGACAGCATTAGGAATCTTTCCTGAAAAGAACACTGGTCCTTTGTCACACCGATGTATGAAATCTCTACATTGAGTAGTAAATGCAGTTCTGCTCTTCCCAAGTTACAAAAAGCCATAGCAGAATGAAAGGGCAAGAAGCCTGAAGGGGCAAACCTGTATTATGTTCCTCTATTTGCATCTGTTGCTGTGCTCTGTCAGAGGCAGCACCTCTGCGTTAGAGGGAACTTGGACTTGACCAAATACTATAAGCTAACTGTAACACTGGATTTCTGGATGCAAGACAACAGTTAATATTTTAATGTATGATAAAATGCATCCAGTTTGTCCAAATATTTAAAGTTCTCTTTTGAGTATCTTTAAAGTATCTAAAAAGACAGTGCTGAGCCTCAACATTCCTTTCTACATCCAAGCTATTTTAATAAAAGCAAAGCTAAAAAAACCCAGAGTAGCCTTAAGTAACGAAGAAATGCCAACTGCTTTGCAGAATAATCCAAGAGGGAGCTCTTGGCTTGCAACTTAATTCCATAGCAGAAATATTAAATAGACATTGCCTTTACCTGTTCTTTTGTCTCAAATTTCCAGCCTTACTAAACTGACCACTGCTTCCCTTTTATAGTCAAGGACAGATACAAGATGCAAAGATTTGCAAGGAACACACATCTCTCCCCATTCCCTCCCTCACAGCTGAGCACATAGATGTTTAAAGAATGCTCTAAACTTATTATGCTAAATTAATCCCAGCTGGGAAGGCACTCAGCCTCCAGTCATTTTGCAGCTCATCCTCTTTCCAAACAACCTCCTCCCAACAGCCACTTCTTTTCAGAGAGGCTAAAGCAGCAGTTTCACCTTCCCATGGAAGGGTGAGCTGGTTTCGCAACTTCAACCTTTCTCCTTAGCCTCTGCAAAGAGCTCTAGAGCAGGTTCTAGAAGGGAGGAAAAGAGGAGTAAAAAGGGGAAGTTATGCTGAATAAATGCCTGAAAGCAGCAGAGAAATTAAAGGGAAAAGAACAGAGTTAAGAAAATAAAAGAAAAAAGTGCACAAAGGAAAAATAATATTAAATCTGTGGTTTCAATCATAGAATCACAGACTGGTCTGAAAGGTCATCTAGTCCAACCCCCCTGGAACAAGTGGCTCAAAGCTCCATCCAACCTGGCCTTGAGCACTTCCAGAGATGGGGCATCCACAGCTTCTCTGGGCAGCCTGTTCCAGTGCATCACCACCCTCATGGGGAAGAATTTCTTCCCTATATCTAATCTAAATCTACCCTCTTTCAGTTTAAAGCCATTACCCCTTGCCCTATCACTACATGCCCTTGTAAAAAGTCCCTCTCCAGCTTTCTTGTAGGCTCCATTTAGGTACTGAAAGGTCACAACAAGGTCTGCCAGAGCCTTCTCCAGGCTGAACAACCCCAACTCTGTCAGCCTGTCCTCACAGCAGAGCTGTTCCAGCCCTCTGATCATCTTTGTGGCCTCCTCTGTACTCATTCCAACAGGTTTGTGCCTAACTTATGTTGGGGGCCCCAGAAGTGAACACAGGACTCCAGGTGAGGTGTCATGAGAGTGGAATAGAGGGGCAGAATCACCTCCCTCCACCTGCTGGTAAAGGCTCCTTTTGATGCAGCCCAGGATACAGTTGGCTCTCTGGGCTGCAAGTGCACATCGCTGGGTCATGTCAAGTTTCTCATCAACCAACAGCCACAAATCCTTCTCCCCAGGGCTGCTTTCAGTCCATTCTCTGCCCACCCTGTATTTGTGCTTGGGATTGGCCTGACCCACATGTGCAGGACCTTGCACTTGGCCTTGTTGAACTTCATGAGGTTTGCACGGGCCCACCCCTCAAGCCTGTCACGGTCCGTCTGGATGGCATCCCTTCCCTCCAGCGTGTCAGCCGCACCACACAGCTTGGTGTCACCAGCAAACTTGCTGAGGATGCACTCAGTGCCACCATCCACGTCACCAACAAAGCACCAGTCCCAACACCAGTCCCTGAGGAACACCACTTGTTTAAATAATGATTATTCAGTGCTTCTTCATATTCTGAAGACTCATATCTGTATTACTACACATACACAGTTACTGCATATCTGAGCTATGGGCTTTACAAACACATTACCAAGTGCACAGTAGCATGAGTAAGCGAGGACAGCAGTGGCTGTTCCCCTAAGGTATGACTGTCACACAAAGAAATCAAGGTTTCCAGGAGCCATGCTACACCAATACTGACAAGTCTGGTTAAAAAAATAAAGTGTCTTGCCCAGCATTTCTTGCACCACATCTACACAACCAGAAGCTTCCAAACAATTCCAAGTGTGCAGGGCCCAGTAAACAGGTTGGCTCAACAACCAGCTGAGAAAGCAGCTTTCCTGTCTTCATTTTGTGTGGATACAGAGCAGAGGAACCAAAGGCACCAAACGCCAGCCAGGCCAGCACCACTCCAGGCACTCAGCCCCACAAACAACATCCAGTGATGTGGATGAAGAAGAGGACCATCCTCACATGAGGGTCTGCACACACACACAGAATACCCAACAAAAATAAAACAAAACAAAACAACAACAACAAAATCTATTGTGCTACATCCCAATTTAATGCTACCCAACCAATTTTTCAATTTTAAAAGACTTTGTTGCCCTGGACCTTCCATTTTATAGAAAATTATCCTCTTGCATATTTTCTAATATGCAAATATAGATGCAAAAATTTAACTTAATGAGATTTATTGAGAAATCTTTCTATTGGAGATGGACATGCATGGGAGAGTTTACAGTTCAAATATATTAAGACATTCAGCTTACTTCTGGAAAAATACCATACATAAGCCAAAGCTGAGTTTTCAACTACTCTGATGACTTAGAAAATTGCACGCAATTTCTGCAAACTATAAGCTTCCTTTGTTTTTTTAAAAAATAATACTCAGCGAAATTAAATATTAGTGGTATTAAAGGTCAATATAATAAATAGCATAGCTTCAAGGAACTGAAGAACTGTATATTAGTACCAAGCCTTCATATACAGAAATGCTGGAATGAACTAGTGACTGATGACAAATTCATCTTAACACACACACACAGCATAAGACTAAAGAGACCAACATGCTAAAAAACCTATACAAATTAAGATTAACGGGAAGTACTATTTATTAATTGCATTACTACTAATGCTAGAAAGAAGACGAAGAGTCCCATTTTACAACAAGTCACATGGAAAAGACGAGAGGCAGCAGGTACGGGAAATTTTTCAGACTGAGAACAATCAGCCATTGGAATAATCTCCTCAGGGAAGTGGCAAATTCTCCAACACTGGACACTAATAAGATTCAGTTGGACAGGGTGATGGGCCGTCTTGTCTACGTTGTGTTTTTGCCAAGAAAGGTTGGACCAGATGATCCTTGATTTCCCTTCCAACCTGCTATTCTGTGATAACATGAAAGCTATACTGCATCATCCACATTATGATGTGTATATACATGTATGCTATGCTATATACATAAAAAGACATGACTAATACCTCATGCTGATGGGATCTGTAAAGCTATTATCACACCATCTAGTAGAAACTGATCTTTATCTTTCATCAAATGGAGCAGAGTGAAGTTGTGGTCTTGCATTATGCACAAGCAGTGAATACAATTAGACTGAAAAGTAAGCTGGTCTCTGATCTCAAGTGGAAAGTGTGAACTCTGATCTTCATGGGTGACAGCTCTGCACATCACTCCAATTTACTAGTTAGCTGCCTGGAAACTGCGTACGCAATAGAAACTTAAAACACATAGTTGCAGCTAATCTTATGCAATCCACTAATGTTTAAACAAGCAAGAATATCAAATAAGAGCGCAAAGCAGTTATGCTACTTTGTTTGACACAGCGAAACTGCAATTAGTTCTTGATTTTACAGTTCAAGAAGAATGCCGAAAAACTGGAGGGGAAAAAAAAATAAAAATGCCTTTAGGAAGAACACAGAGAGAAAGAAGGGAAGAATGTGATCTCTCATCAAGCAGAGATCTAAAAATCACCAGTGACTGGGAACTACCCCTAAACAAATTCAGGCTAGAAGTGAGGCTTCCTTCATTTTCAGATACATGGAAACATTTAAGAATTGCTGATTTCCAAATTCCCACTAATGTTTTAATTGAAACTGGATGGTTTCCGAATAAATGCTGTTATTTCACCTTGGTCTATCTATTCTGAAGCACAAATTTAGGAAATCTAATGGTCAATATTGTAACAGCAGCAGTTGCACATTTCTCAAAACTTTCTACAAAGGAACCAAGCATTTTCCCTCAACAGCTGAAAAACAAAGAAGAGAAATAACACTAATAGTCAAAGGCAACACAGAAATGAAGTTCACATTTCCCAGTTGCAGTTTTGCTACTCTATGGTCCCTTCTGTTGTTTTGTTTGTTTGAGGGTTATTTTTGGACACTGGGGGATTAGTGTTTTGGGGAGACCGGGAGCAGGGGGTTTTGTTGGTTTGTGATTTTGTTAGGGTTTTTTGTTGGGTAGGTTTGGTTTTGGTTTTTTGTGGTTTACTTTGTTTTGTTTTCTGCTTTTGGTTCACAGAATCACAGAATGTCAGGGATTGGAAGGGACCTTGAAAGATCATCCAGTCCAATCCCCCTGCCGGAGCAGGAACACCCAGATGAGGTTACACAGGAAGGCGTCCAGGCAGATTTTGAATGTCTCCAGAGAAGGAGACTCCACAACCTCCCTGGGCAGCCTGTTCCAGTGTTCTGTCACCCTCACTGAGAAGTTTCTTCTCATATTTAAGTGGCACCTCCTGTGTTCCAGTTTGTACCCATTGCCCCTTGTCCTATCATTGGCTGTCACCGAGAAGAGCCTGGCTCCATCCT
>VWYH01009552.1:287414-365332 GCA_013399365.1 Pampusana beccarii | reverse complement strand
TGAGGGACTCCACTAGATACAGGCCTCCAACTAGACTCTGCCCCATTGACCACAACTGGTCTGTTTCCTTTTAAATTCAGTCCATGAACTTACTTTTTTTTTACTGCTTCACAAATTCCAGTTCTGTCCAGTGTCACAGATTTAATTGCCAATTCTTATTAGTAACTTGCAACAATGAAAAGTATTTTAACTGCAGAAATCTGTTGCTATTAAATTTAAGAAGCATGGCACAGTGCACTTTAGCAATATGCAAGCTGAGCCATGCAGATACTCAAAATACCAGGGTTGCTCATTCTTCACTAGCCATTCCCATAAAATGTTAAAATAACAGGATCAACTACAGAAAACATCTTGTTTGTTAATCACTGTGCATTTGTAATCATATGTAGTACAAAGTACATAGTTCTAAATTATACTACATTCCAGATTTTAAAGGTAAAACTAGGAGAAATGAATACACAGAATAATATATGTATTTAATCTACCAACAGCTCTCCACATTTATGCAAGCTACAGACTCAATAATGTCAGTTTTACAAAGTCCACTCATTTCCAGAGGGTAGGATTGCAATGATTAAGCACCCAGATTCCTTGACAGCCTCAAACAGGCTATGCTAAAATCCATGCTGTTAAATCCTTGCAGTCTTTTTTTAATCCAGGCTAGCTAGATTAAAGCTATCTTGGGTGTGTCCTTGCCATTTTGAAATCAGGAAGTTTGCAGACATAGTGTACATACCCTCAGCGTTGGCCTGTGTAGTCAACAGAAGCCCGTAACAGAAAAAATCATGGACCGTTACATTCCATAGCACTAAGTCTTCAGTCATTCCCAACTAAGAAAACAGCAATCAAAGCATAAAACCCTGGCCAGGTTATGGGTAACCCAAAAATTAATGAGATCCAGGCTCTTCTCATTCACTCATATACACTTAATTTCTCAATATGCAATTCTTTCAGCCTCACACACAATGAAATCAAAGTGAGACTTTCCTCATGAACACCCATTTCCTATTACAATGAACGTATTTAGCTATTAAGAACATTATCCAGTTCTGTCAAAAGGTCCAACTGCAGTTCTCCAGTTCTAGCACACCCCAATCTCCCAGCCATCACATGCCGACTTCTGGTAATTGCAGCACTGTTTTTAAACACAGAAGGCAAAAATATACTAAGTACTATTTATTTTCCATTTAAAGATAACTGCGGTTATCATTGCACTGTCAGAGCACAAGAACACTACAAAAGGCAACTGCTAACCTGGAAACATCCACACATCAATGAGAGTATCTAATACCGCTGTTTCCTTTCTCTCTCAGGCGCATGTGTGCATATGCATGCATACAAAAATACATACCTACACTCCCCAAACAACACCTAAAGAGGCCAAGACTGTAATCACTAATTGCAGAGGTTTTTCCTCACTTTCTTCTGACTCCTCAGGGAAACAGCTTGAAGTACAGACTTACACAATCCTAGTAGCAGAAACCCTTTGTACAATCACCAACTAAACCTTGGAGAAATTTCTGAGAAAAATTACAACCTGCAAAATGTAAGAAAGGAACACAACTCTGTACATCTCCTCCTGGCCATTTGGAGGAACCGTACCCACACAGCTGCCATCTCCCATTACAGGGAATGCAGCACCACGTACCACGTTGTGAAAGAGCAAGAATCACTGAGGCAAAACCTTTCCCACTGCAGCCCTACACCATGCAACCAGGCCTTATTACCAGTGATAAATGAAGCCAAGGGGGTTCAACCTGTCAACAGGAATAGCACTGAGAAAACCAGCAGCTTTAAATGCTATCCTACAAAATATAACTTATGATCAACATCAGCCGCGTAGGCACAGAGACCATCCCTTTCACTTCCCTCCCCTCAGTCCTCCTCTTAAGTGCAGGTCAAGGACAAATAAGTACTCCCACATTAAGTTATATGCACAATTTTAAAAGTTTTATTCTTTCAATGTTAACAGAAGAATGTGGGAAATCTAACAAAACTAAGTTTATGCTGCTGAATGTCTTGCACCTCGATATCTTTACAAATCTAATTAGATTCTATATTTGAAATATAAGCAAAAATCAGCTTTACTGGGCATGTAACTCATTCTAAAACAGCTACCTGTTAACATGGACATACTTTACTAAAACGTTTAACTCCCAACTGTAAAACTTGTTCATGAATTTCAATAAACAAGACTGAGTCTATAGGACCATAAGTTTATGAGCTCATAAACAACCAGAACTGTTACTAGTGTAACAAATTAAATTTTAAATACAACTTTGTATAAGTAGATTTGTTACAAACTATAATTGAATGATTTAAAAAAATTCCACTGGGAAAAATTTCCATTAGTGAACAAAAATTGCATGTGTATAATAAAAAGGAACTTACCACCTTCAGTAAGTATTTCAGTGACATAACATGGTGACAGCATTGCTGACAGAGTTAGTTTGGTTAGTTGGGCATACTTTATGGAAAGTATTCAACAAAAACTGTGCAATGCAAACACAGCAGGAAAAAGTGGGGCGGGGGAGAAATGTTCACTTACTTTCCACTAGTAAGTCAATAGCTAAAAGGCTCCTTTACATTATCACTCAAGACGGCCCTTTTTCACTGTCCATGCCCCACTAGACAGTGTTTAGGATCAAAATGTGTCTCTTGGGACCACAAGCTTCAAAACCAAATAAAAACTATCTTTCGTATTTTGTGATAGGAGACGGACACAACATTTTTTTCCTGTCTTTGAGAACTATATATCAAAGAAAACCATGGTAATGATTGCATGTAAAAAATCAACACTAAAGATGGTGCCAAGTGAAAAGGTAAGATGATTCAAAGGGAAAGCTAAAATAATTAAAATATCCTTTTCCAGGGGCTGCTGTAGATCTGCAAATATGTTTGTTTCCAATATACATGCCCTCTGAAGGAAAGGTTTTGTTGCTACGATAAATCAAACCTCAGAGGCTAAGCAGTCCTCTGCTGACACAATACAGCTTTGCTGATAGCATTTTGGAAGAACACATTTAAATTGCCACTTTCGATACAACAACATTGTCCAAAACAACTGCAACAACAACTGCAGGGCAGATTCTCACAAATAAGAAACATATTTGTTTCTTCAGACATCCCACAGACAGAGGACATGATGTTAGAAGGGAGGGTTTTTTTCTTTAGAAGCAATGTTTATTAAATTGCTTGTCACTTCCAGACTGGACTTCCTTCGCATATTTTACATCTATAGCCTTCAATATTCATTAATAAACAGATCGTTAACATCTGTTTAGTGGATGGAGCTGTGTTTTTACTGTCTGGTTGCAAGTCAGCTTAAACTGATGTAAGCTCAGATCTCAACGCTGTTCTACGTGCGGTCCCTAGCAAGTAGCTGGTCACCTCCCTTCTGACAGCACTACAGCTTGCACAACACATTAAGTCGGGAAACCGATTCATCTGAAAACTAACCCAGCCCTGTCTGCCTCTGCAAAATCAATACCACAGCTCCCCATCCCTTCTCCTCCTAACCCCCAAAAACCACACACTGCAATTTTCCAGCCTTCCTGAAATGCCCTCTTGAACTAGGTCATTACCCACCTGCAAAGGACTTGCATTGACACCAGCCAGAGGACAAGGCTGCACCAGCAGAACTGCAGCACCTCACGATTGCAGCCTCCTTCCTATCTTTTCATAAACTCCCTAAAAGTATATTGTATCTCTCTGTGAAAGGAGAGATCACACACTAAATAAAAGCCAGTCCTTTTCAAGAATCAGGCACATGCAGAATAATCATCCCTTTCTTCCCTACAACACAAGTTTCATTTTACAAGTAGATTAAAAGAAACCACCTACAGGAACAACTGTGTTTCAGAAAAATGTAACAAACCCAGGCATCCTGTCACAGCCTAAACAGAATCCAACCTGCTTTTAGGAACACTTCTACAAATACCTAGTAGAAAGCAGGGAGAGAGTAGCCATCTAGTCCCCTTGCATCTCCCTCCTGAAAACAACCTCTCAGATATAGAGGTCGCATTTGGCAACAGACTGGGATACAGTCTGTCACTCGGCAGCAGCAAGTCTGCCCTGTAAACCATCCTGGTGGAGACCACCCCTTCTGCTCTGCGTGAAACACTACGTGCTACCGCCAGTCACAAACACAGTCCTGCTTTCACAGCAACAAAACGGCAACTGTCAGATGATACAGAAAGTGGAGCCCATACTCTTACCTATCCAAATTCCTGAGAAGGCAGGCACATGCAGCTTCAGCAAAAACTCCCGGTGGCTGTCACGACCAGCTTCAGATGAATCATAGCATGGTGAAACCTAGAAGCAGAAAGACCATGGGTATGAATGGGAAATGAACGGGTGAAATCTCTTTCAAAATGCAAAAGGTATATCGAAATCCTGCTTTTAAGAAGCCAGAAAGCAACACTGAAGAACTATAAAACTGTGAACCTATTCAGTTTTTGCAGTTAACTTATTCATCTGAGAGAGCCTGCAGGAAAAGTTTCTCACTATAACAATCCCAACCTTTCTTTTATCGCCCTTTTTCTGAACCAAGTTATTTTCTTTCAGAAGACATTCTGCCAGGCATTTGGAGATGAAAACAAAACAAAACATTTGGTTACACCTGAAAGAAAGGGGACGTTCAGCAGTGCTGTGGCCCACTTTCTCCCTCACTGCTCAACATAAAGCCCATCACACATGTCACACGCCAGGAAGAGCGGGAGTGAACTTAAGTCACCAACTGCAGCCCTCTGAGAAGTCTCCAAAAGCAGGAAGAAAAACGATTTTCAAAGCTGGTTGTTCCCATTCACCAGGTACTGTCATAAAAACTATATTGTTTCAGCATTAGCCTTAACATCTGACCTCTGTTGCTGCAAAAGGCTCGCATCTGTATATGTTAGGAGCCCTCTAAAATTAGCCTGGGCAAACAGATGTAACCATGGAGATTTATGCCGCAGCCCAGAGAACTCTGCAGAGGCACAAGCTGGAGGAAGAGCACAAACCACCGATGAATTTTGGTCCCCCTCTACTCCCACCAAGCTCACGCGTTGCAGGATACGTGTGGTGAATCATATCAAAGGGACAGATGGAAATCCAACTCTAAATAAGGAGACTAGAGAAGACCTAGACCATTTCTCCAACCTTGCTTTCCCCAATCTAGTTCGCTGCGTAGATCCATAACCACTTGTGCCGACATGAGGCAGAAAAGGCACAGGACAGGGTAAGCAGCAAAGGATGGCTGCTTTCAGCTGCAAGGCCAGCTTAAGCTGCATGTAAAACCATGGTACAAGATCTATTTCATCATAATGAGCTCTAAAACTTCATGGGTTAATAAGCAAATAATTTTAAGTCACTCATTACTACTCCCCCAACAGTTCTTTCCAGACAGAGTTGAATAAAGTTTGGATTCTTGATGTCAAGAACACTAGCATCAACCAAAATTCTTAAAGAAGTGCCAGACCGCATTACCAAGAGAGCTCAAGAGTAATTACTGCTATCTTCCTTTAAGCAATTAATAATATAGCTTTCACAGTTGGGTTATTTACTTATTTTGCTTATTTACAAAGTAGCATGTGAAATTAAGACCTTGAAAAAATGAGAAGCATCATCAAAAGAGATGCAGGACAACAAAAAAGTGATCAAGCGTAACAGGAACAGTTTCCAAAAGGTAGAGAACTAAACTCATGTTTAGAATAACAGTCCCAGAAGAACTGCATTTTAACTTTCATATTACCAACAAACTGAGTCTGCCTCTTTCAACTAGAACCACATTCTAATTTGGGAGTAGAAAAGTTCAATTATAACTTCAGTCTAATGAAGCAAGTAAAAGATTTAAAATCTATATGCCTGTGATTGCTGCTGACATTTTGGCAAGTCACTTGGGCAGCAGATAAATAATTTCTGCAGGTGGTAGCTTTCTGGTCAAGAAAAATTTTCCTTGTTTTCTATGGGGCAAAATTCTTCACCTGTTACAGCATTACTAAGGTGCATCATAATTCTAACCCAGAAGTCTCCATTTTCTTTGGTGTTAAATTAGACCTGCTGTGTAAAGACAACCTTTTCTTTTTGTTTTTTTAAAGATCGCCTGTGAAGCTCAATTGTGATTGGGAAGGCCGCCTACACAGCAGAGAGAGTGAGAAAAAACATACTTGCAGAGCTGAAAAAACATTGGTGTAGGCGTACATAAGGGGGGGAGGAAAGAAAGGACTTGGTTCTACTGAAAAAGGCTATTTTCTTACATCACCCTTGAAACAACTAAAATATGTTACTTGAAGAGAATTCAAAGGATTGTTTGCTACTTTCCAGCTGTCAACATGCAGCACTACAAACAGCACGGGGAACCCTTGCAAATTAGCGCCCTGGTTTCAGGATCCGCCACCCGCCCGAGGAACGCTTCGCTCCCCCCACTTCTCTGCCGCATCCTGCAGAAGCTGCTCTCACAGAGCAGCAAGGCACCTGCACAGCAGCAGCTCAGAGCTTGCAAAGCCTCATGTAATTAATAACATCAGGAAGTACTGAAATTGTAGCCAAAGCCTTTTCAAAAAAAAGGGGGGGAAAAAAAAAAAAAAGAGAACGCTCTCTAGAAACACTGTGAGTAAGTAGCATTTATTCTCAACAGAATCTAACAGTGTTTGAAAAGGCTGAAAAAAATAACTAAAAGAAGTTCAGACACTGCTCATAGACACTTAAGGAACCCTTTTCCTCCCCAGCCTACAGAGCCTCCAGCACATTCGTCTCCCAAGAAAAGTGAGCCAGTCTTTCAGGACATCCTATTGACTACTCCACATTTTCAAAAGAAAAAAGGAATGAGCTCAGTTTTCTTTAGGAAGGCACCACCTATGTACATTATAATTTCTAAACAAACAAGTCTACACAAACTGTTCTCGTGCCATCATACAGCTATGAAAATATTTTTATTAGGCTTGTCTTTGCCTTCATAATAAAAACAAAAGGCTTTTGACGCAAGTTCGTTAGCTGATGATTACCGTAATTGCTACCGAAGGAACGAAGACAGCCAGGACAAGTTTCACCAATGAACTTCAACAAACATAAGATGATGCATTGCAGGTAAAAGAAGATGCAGTTGCTCCCAGGGCACTGGACACCAGCCGACAACCTACTTTGTGAACTCCAGTCACAAGGAGATAGGACTTCAGCACCTAATTCCCCTGGGCCTTTGAGCCGGTATTTTCAAAGCCCCGTGCCGAGCAGATGACTGAATTCCTGCACCCACAGTACGCGACCACAACAGAGAACAGCCTCCACAGCAGCACTCCTGAAAGGCCACCTCCAGCCACAGCTTCCACAGGGCCCTCAGTTTCATCTCCAGCCAAACATACGCTGTCACTGAAGATGCTGAATGCCAGAAACTGATAAATAACACTACTACAAAGCAAACTCCATTTTTACACATCTTTTCAACTATATGACTTTTAAGCACTAATGGCTATTACTCATACGCATCAGAAACACAGGTAAGACGGGGTTTTACAAAGCACCAAGACCGATGACTCGCGCAAATCTGCACAGCAAGCAAGACCAGCACGCTTAGAAGCCACAGCTGAACTCTTAAAATTACTCTTCCAACACGAGACAGTGGCTGCTGAAGCTCACTGAGGCACACATTCTCCTGGGTCACAAAGGCAGGTAGGGACGAAGTATCAAAGGGAGGTATAAAACTGATCAGCAGTAGAACTTCCAGAAAAAATGAGCATCTGAAACAATTAATACGAAATGGTGAAAAAACACAGAAGCAAGAAAAGTAGTAAGGCAGCGCAGAGAGAAGTACAAAAAAAAAATAAGGGTGTATAAAAAAAAGTAGTAAGAATGGAAATCCCTTATTTTAGGAAAACTGGAGTCAGTTATTATAAAAGGAGGATATAGACTCCTGCTAAACTTTGAAGTTATAGCCATCTTGACTTTCAACCTGGTAAACAGTGGCATTATACTTCTGACATGTTAACAAAGCCCCTCTACATACTCATACACACATAATTCCAATAAACCAAAAACACATGAAAATATTACACAACAAATGAATCATACATAGAATTTGCATCCTAATAAAGTGTACCCTTTCATGCTCAGCTTGTCAAGCTGAAGAACATTTGCTTCAAGAGTCACCGCCAGAATAATCCCATTTCTTGTATTCTTCCATAAATTTCACTTTGGGGTAAATTGAAGCTTTATTTCCTCTTACTGAGAACAGAACAGCTCCAGGTAGTTTGGAAGGCTGCCTTTTACCTTCGGGCTCTAAGCTCTCCAGTCGGACCACGGCTATTAGGAAAGAAAAAACCCTAGAAGAGCACAGAGGGCTGCCAGGGGATTCTCTGCTGCTATCACAATTCAGAGAGAGTATTTACCTTTTGCTTTTCAGACACTAAGACCTTTAGGAATTTCTCAGATGCTGCTAACAAGGAGAACTAGTGAAATCTTTTTGCCCTCTAATATATTTCTGTAAAACAGCAGTACAGAAAAATAGATTTGAAATTGAATTATACTTCAATTTTTGAATGAATAGAGATTCAGCTCAGGAGGGGAAGGAGTCTGGGTTTTCTCATTTTGAGTGTGATTTTTTTTTCGTCTCAAACTAGAAGTCTGATACAGAATTACAGTCTGATACAAACTCAAATGACTCTGACAACATAATTATACAGTATCAATCAAAATTAGTAACATTGCATTTAATTCATTAACTACTTTGCTGCCCCGTCAACAGGAGTCAATCACTGTAATTCTCGACATTTTTCTCAAAAGGGGTAAGGGAAAAAAAACTTCATTTAATGCCATTTCACCTGAAAAGGCTACTTCTGATGTTTACAACATCATTTTACTGCAGTAAGCCATAAGCTTTCCCCATTATTCACAGCCCCCATGGCTCACACACTTTCACACTGAGGCCAGTTTTCCTAGCCACACAGTGTATGACTGTAATAGCGTATAAATGGCTTTATGCTTACCTTTAATATAATTGCACATCCTACAAGTAAAATGCCTATACCATGATGATAACTGCTGACTGGAAAGGGCATCTCCTCTGTAAGTTAATGCTTACATTACAATGCTTACAAATGCTTTTGTCCAAAAATTATGAAAATGCTGAACTAACCAAGGCGAAACATCAAGGAATATATATAGAGAACAGCCATGAAAATGTGGGCTTTGGAGTTATCCTGACAACAGTAAGCACTTTAAGGAAAGCAAATACTTAAGTTTGAAATAGAGAAAACCAATAACAAAGGCAAACACATTCCACCTTTTTCCCCCTTACAAGTAGTGACCCACCCTTTCTGCCCCCCAATTTTCACTCTTCAAAAGTTAGTTTCTCCTCTTTAGAAAAGATGTCCTATTGCTTCTTTATGAGCCTGCCTTTCTGTCACAGCTAAGTTGTAAGAGAAGGACAGGATTTTCCATTGTAGGAGGAGTTACTGTTGCCAAGCAAAGAACTGATAATGTCCATGGCAGAAAATACCAGAGGAGCAAGAATAAAGGGCAAATTCAGCAAATAATTTGTTAATTCACAATTTGAAAGCTCACTCCTTTTCCATTTTGCTCTCCTCCAACCCTGCTCCCTCTATTATATGTAATTTAAATCCATTTGACTGCCGTTAAACAAAAAACTGAGCTGGCATCTCAACTGACTTCTGTATTTGGAATTTTAAAGCTGTTTGTCAATGAAAACAGAGGAAGCATCCATAGAGAATATGCCACTGTTAGGAAGCTTTCCAGTGATAAGAGTTCAAAAGTGCTTTGCAGATAAGGTAAGTATCATTAAACCAACCACAAAGAAAGGGAAATCAAGGCAAGAGAAAGCAAAAGAGTTGCTCAAGGTCACCCAGCAGCCAGAAATATTAGTCTTCCAACTTGTAGCAAAGGACCATAACAGCTTCACTATACATGAAGCCTTTCATCAGCATTTTGATGAACTGATACAGATAACGTAAGCAACAATACATTACCTAGATGAATTAGACTCCAAAAACAAGGCAGCAGAGAACTTCTGAACCATGAACAAATTACCCTGTTCCCCCGAAAATAAGACAGAGTCCTATATTAATTTTTGCTCCCAAAGTTATTACTACTTTACATGTATCGCTGCCTGGGCACTATTTAAATTGACTTTTTAATGAACTGTAACTAGGGCTTATTTTTTGGAGTAAGGGCTTATACTTTGAGCATCCTCAAAAATCCTGAAAAAGTCATGCTAGAGCTTATTTTCAGGGAAACAGGGTACAAGCCATGAAGCCCTGTTACCAAACAGGAGCCGCACACACAAATCCAATGGGTTTCCCTTGGTGAGTACCAACATCTGCCAACGAGCAAAACATGAAATCAAATTTCCCCAGTCTTTCACAATACACTGCAGAATACGCATATTGCATAAGTTTCACTATTTTATACTTTACCATAAAAACTGTTTAAAGCCAGAAATATCCAAATGCAGATTTTGGTCAGCTGCATGTGTGCTGTGAGCAACCACCTCTGAGGCTCCCATCCTCCCCCAGCACAGCAGCGGGGTATACACCACACATCTGCTACAGAAGGAACCTTCATGGTGAAAGTTCTATAGGTGTATACTGCCCATAAAATTAAAAGATGAGGCATTAAAAACATCACTATAGTTTCAAAATACTCAAGAGAACATGAAAAATTACAGTCTGTTGACCAGAATTTATTCAGTCTTCCAAGGCTTTGAAAGAATGTCAAACTGAAAAGCCTAGTAATCCCTAAGAAGTTTGGCACTCCATAAATCCTATCTTCTTCTATCCCTGATTCAAAAACTAACTATAACAAAAATACAGTTCTTTAGCTAGAAAGTTTTTTACATATGTAACCAAACTTCCGCTTTCCTATGTTCCAAGCCTTCCTTCAAGGAATATTTCATCCACTCCACCTTTGAGATAAAGCAGAAGTAATTTTTTCCATCCTACCAAAAGAGGCAAAAATAATTCAAGATATTCTTTCCTGCCACACCTTGAGTTTCCATTTTCAGTGGTGAAGGCCCTTTTACACTTGCATTTAATGGGAACTGACAAGCTGTTATTCCATAAAACACAAGCACCTTACAGCTCCATCCCCATTTGACTTGCTTGGTAGAGCTCGTGATTTCCACTAGAGTGGGGATTTCTCTGCCCGTTCAAGGACGTTCACACTCTTTGCCCAGTTAAGATAAAATTTAAAAGGGTTCTTTGTAATTTTCCTGGAAAAACAGGCAAACTATTTCATACTCTTCTCAGTAGATACCTCATTTAGCCACATTTCAAGATACAGAGTTCCATAAACAATATTTCACAGTTATCCTCTTGGTCACGTAACTCTTCAGGAAACAAAAAAAAAAAAAGTTTTTTTCTGTCTGCTTAGATGGCATCAATATTATTACAGCTTGCATTAAAAAAAAAGTTTTATGAAGAATTTATGGAAAACAGGCACAGTCTAGCAATTTGACCACATGTCTAAAAGCTTTGCATAATTCAAACAAGCAATTGTACTTGTCTGCTCTGTAATTTTCCCATTAATGAATATAATATTTACTTCACAGGGGTCAGAATGATTAATTTTCATGAAGAGTCTGAATCTAAAACAGAGGTTAATTTGATAGATCTCTGAGGAAAGAGGGTGAAGGAAAAACAAATTAGATTTTATATTCATTTTCAAATGACAAAACATTCGAGTTGCAGCAGAACCAGCTACTTTTGCATTTCCAATAATATTAGCAAAATTACACACAATTCAACGTTAATATAATTTCTCTCAAACTACATGCCCAGCCATGAACAGCAGCGGACTCTTTAACACCAGATTTTTATCTGAATAGGCAAGTTTTGGAATCTGCCTTGATTCTTGTCCATTTCAAAGCTGCTGCAGTTTCACTAATAAAATTAGATGTAACATTCTGAGAACACGGTGTTCATTTATTCGTGGGAAGAAAGGAAAGAGGGTTACAGAACAGTCTGAACATACCACTTTTAATAAACCCAAACCAAAAAAGAAATTTAAGAAAGTACCTCGTGAAACCAGAGACCATTAATATAGCTAGCTATTAAAGATTCATGAAAGTCTATTCCCAGCTTCAAGTGTTCAACTCAAGGTCAGAAAATTTACCCAGTCCACATCACTGTATTACATAATGAATTAAACACTATTCTTAAGGTGGTGTCACTAAAACAGAACCATTTGTGCCCAGGCTTACCAGGTATATCTGAGAATCTGGCCCACATCTTATCTTCTGTTAAAAATAAAGTGATTTTGAATGTCTAGCTCTTAGCACAGGTTCTCTTATTTGTCAGTAAATACGCAGAAGCATGAATTCACAAATACATACTTTTCCTGCTTTTTAGTACAAGAAGCACTGTGAAATTAGGCTACTTCCAGTAGATTACTCTGGGTATTTTGAAGAACTTCTAGAGGAAGTTGGGTAGACAGCATGCCGTGTGATACATACCGCCCTGACACAGACCCCAACACTGGATGCATTATTGTTGAAAGTACCATGGTCAGAAGGTATACGAGTCATTACAAGATACAACATTGAACTCAACTTAGGGGATGGATACAGAGGAAGGACATTTTTGGCTATTATTTTGGACAGGGGGAGGAGGCTAAAATTGCATATTTATTTTTCTACAAGCACCACAACTAAAACACTTTGTCACTAACACCCTTGGATACACAGAAAGATTCACTGTTGAAGAACTCAGGATTTTAACAGGAATAACAAAAAACTAGAAACACTTGTTTCTAAAGAAATTGCAATTCTAAGAGACAAACTAAAACAAGAAAATTGTTAATATAGGAAATTAGATTATGGAAAAAGAAAATGGCAAGGTTATCCACTCTTAATGAAATACAAGAACATTTCTATGTTGCCACAAATTGAGATTCTACACTTCAGCGAGTATTCATTAGTGCTGGGAAAAAACAGCCTAGAAGAGCAGAAAAAGAGTGACTTAATATAATGCCATAACATAAAGGTGATAATAGAGGTTTTGGTGGGGGTTTTGTCTGTTTAGATGCAGGAAACTGAGTTTACTTTTACTTTACAGAAATATCCTCTTTAAGGAAAAGTTCAGAAATGTAACTGCAAACTAGCAGCACCAGGCCAGTACAATCCAACCGCAGTTGCAGAACTTGCAGAACCACAGATGTTACAGAACATAAAACTAAAAAGGGCGTGTGGGAGGCACAACACCGGCAATCAGAGAGACCAGTAAATAATGTTGGTTGTTTGTTTTTTCCCCAGGCCACAGAAGCCCCATGGAGGAGGCGCGACGCGTCCCCAGCAGCAGCAGCAGCCACCACGTTCTCAGCACCTCGTACCAGCCACAGCAGAAGCACCCGACTCGCCCACAACCCAGAAGCACCCATTGGCCACATCTGTTTCTTAATCAAATGCACTCCGTACACCAGAGACTTCNAAAAAAAAAAAAAAAAAAAAAAAAAAAAAAAAAAAAAAAAAAAAACAAAACGAATCTTACGCCAGGCTAAAAAAATCAAATATAAAAGGAGAATTAGAAAAACAAAACCTGTACCCATTACAAATCAACATTTCTCCTTCAGCAATTTCACAAGCCAAATAGCATCTTGTGCTCTAGTCCATTTGAGTCATTGTCCATCACATTCAAGAATACACAGGAACAAATCAATACTTCACCTGAGTCCCTATATCCTTCAGGGCAGAACACGACTACTCTTCCGAATCAGCGCCTTGAGAAAAGCCTGTTCCAGAGATTCATTCACATAAACATGCCAGCAAAGGTTTACATTCCACCAGTTGAATGTAAAAATAAAGAAGTGTCTATAAATCTTGAGGGTAAAAAAATAACACGCTGTTCTTTAGTTTTTTCATAAAAATATTTGTCTATTCACACCAGACAACCAAAACTTTGCACAGCTCAGTGTGAGCTATACTAACAGGAGAGCTAGAAATCAGCGCTATTAGGTAGAAGTTATGGACTCCACATGACATGTCATTCCTTTGAATATGTAGATATAAATATATGTCTTCAATTTTTAAAAATGGTTCTTCTCTTACATTAAATAAGAACTCAGTGACAAGTAATCATCCTGAGATACTGTCCACATTATCTCTAGCTAAACAAAGCTTGCCTGCATGCCTGCAGTGAATCTGGCAAGCATTATTTAAAATTTTTCAACTTCAAGATTAGCTTCAAAATGCACTGTCCTGAGAACACACAAAGCTCCAAACTGCTTCACAAACAGGAAAATGCTTCACAGAAATGACCATCTTAGCTGCATTGTGGCCAGTTGAATTAACCAACAGCAGATTTTTCCCCCCATATATTTGGAGACCCATTTGGAAAATACACAGGATTATTATATGATCCTTAATCTCCATGGGCAACATTTACAAAGACCATAAGGAAGGCCTTAAATGATTTTACCCAATCCTAACAATGTGACAGCGCCTTTGCTACAAACACATGATGCTTAGCTTCTGATGGGATTGGGAAAAGCATGGCAAAGAAAACATTAGTGAAGCATCACATGGAACTGAAACAATCTACAGCACAGACATACAGCACAAGCACAACTTTAACAAATCCTGCTTAAAAAAAAAAAAACACCAACACAAAACCACAAAACAACCACCAACCCACTAAGACATACAGTAAGCAACAGCTCATTTCAGAAACAACCTATTGAAGCAGCACGAGGCCAGTCAAGCCCATTATAAAGCACGTGCATGCTGATGGTGGGGGAGAGCTCTCCTCCCCCCTTACTTTGGAAGCATTGTCTTTCAGCAGGACCACCCCTCACTTGAGCCCACCCTGCAGCTGCACAACCACCTCTGCAAGCGGAGGGGGTAAGGAAGGAGCAGCCAAATCGGAGCAGGGCGAGGACCATAGCGAGATGCGCCCTTCCAGGGCTGCACGGGCTCGTGCCAGGCCGGCATGGCCGCACCTCCGCACCCTCAGCTTCCAAGGAGGAAAATTCTGATCCCATCCACTACTGCTACAACAGCAATTGCCAAGAGAGAGGACTGAGGTCTAAGACAGCCAGACAAAAGATCTCATCCCATTGGCTTAATTAGTTACCCCACACAATTATTCTTCAATTTTGATGAAAAACACACCTGAACTTCAGCTAAAATACTATTTTTACCAGGGACAAGGAAGCTTGAAATCTGTCAACACCCTCCGAAGCTAGATTTGGATATAGTTTGACTCTTATTCCAACAGATTCAGCAGAAGAAGCATTTGAAACAAACGCAGCAGATCTAGTTACCACACTTGGCACACTTTCCTTTTTTAGCATGACTGATGTAAGGGGAATTGAAGATGAGCTTCCACAGCCTTCACGTCCCACAGATGGAAAACAAATCAAATCAGCCCAGACTGGTGCACTCTGCTAATGGGTCTTCTCCTGACCTGCGGCAACTAATCTCATAACTCATATGTAAAACTGCTCTACTGAACTAGTTTTTAGAAACGTCACAAATGGTTACCTAGCAATTACATACCAGAACAATTCACTGCCCAGTTTCAAATATTCAGAAAATATAATATTATTGGTACGTTACATGAAAAGGTATTTGAAATTCAGAATAAATAAATCCACCATCCCATATATCACTTCAGTTTTCAGGTACAGAATAATTAGCAGTTGTAGTTTTGATTCAGTATCAGCAGAAAGGGAATGTTTCCAAATCTAAAGACATGTATTTTCATGATATTTCAGAGAGTACCAAATACTTTGTAAGATTATGATCTAAAAGGACACCCCCATCACGAGCATGTCAACCGCCACCACCACACAAAGCCAAAGCACTAAGAAAACAGCACAGGGAGGACACCACACAGCAAACCCAGGATCACAAACCCAAAGCACAGGATCACAATCGGCATGTTCACCACAGCGCTCCAGAGATGCGCGGGTTTTTAACACCTTGCTAAAGAATTTTACAAACATTATCTCCAGAGAGCTTGGTTGCACACTGCTTACCTAAATTAGTAACACCACAAAGTTCACTCCAGAGGAGAAGGGACTCCCATCACACTGCTCACTTGGTTCTTTACTTATGTTGCAACAGGGTCTCAATTTACAGTCTCAGGTTGTTTTCAAACAGAAAAGTACCTTGAGCACAAGTACTCCTCCCACCTCTCTGGCTTTCTGAAATATTTCGTTATCAGTGAAGCACAGGTAAGGGTTCCTTTCCTCACATCTAGGCTCAGCACACGAAAATCTCTCCTGTCACGAACCTCACCCAAAAACCCAACTGTTACTTGCGTGCACTTCTCCAGAGGGAAGTGTTTGCTTTTACCCCAAAGAATGCTCCTTGTGACCCCTGCACAAGGCTGCAAACATAGTTTGGCTGAGAAGACGGGAACATCAACACAGCACAAGGCTCTGAAGAAAAACTTTTTTCACCAAACAGTGCCACCAGCACAGCCCGTGCTCACAGATTTGGTGCCTTGCTGCTCTTCTCGCTCAAGCATCTCACTTCGTTTTGTGTTGTACAAGTTACAGAAAACAAATCTTAATATGTTGCAAATCAAATCTTAACTGTGCGTGGTAATTAGGGGAAAACTGTTAGAACCCTTACAGATAGACCATTTCAGGAAAAAGAAATGGTCATAATCACAAACAGAGGTAAATAAAGAATATCAGCATTACTAGAACAAAATAACCCTTCAAAATAAAGGTAAATAAAACAAAATAACCCCACTTCAGATGAGTGATGTCATCACTCAAAACAAGTCCCAAAACTCACCCTCCCTGCAGCACATCAGGAAAGGAAATACCAGTGACACCTGGGAGGCCCTGGGGTGACCCCAACCTCTAAGCAAAACCAAGGTAAACTCTATTCCAAGTCAATTTAACCCAAGGGTAGAAAAAAAAAGTGCTTATTGTAATGGAAAACAAATTCGGCTGCATGGTAGTGAACACAAAATAAATCTAGCTATTGAAAGAATGTTATAGGAACTCTGAGAAATTGTCTACCAGCATGTGTGTGCTTTGTTTACATTTGATTTTCCACCAATTCAAATTCTGATTCACATTCACTCATTTGCCAACAATTGTGCCCAGATCTGGAAGGAAAGTGGAAGAAATGGGAGAACAGCAAGATACCAAACCTCTTAACTTGAAAGAAATTACTGGCTAAAGTCTACTCTCTTTTTTCAGAATTTTTTGTGAAGTTCAACAAGTTTATAAATGTGTCCTTATATTTGAGAAACACAACCTATGGCTTTCAAACATTTACTATAATGACTACAGCCATTAGTAATTTTTTAAACATGCTTATATTCACAGCACAAATACCACACCGCAGGACTCACAAAAGGATTTATTTTTTGCTGCTGCTGTATTTTTGTTAGGCTGATTTCATAAACCATGTGTTTCTCAGTAAAATATATACATAATGGGATATCTGCCTTAAAACAAACTCTCACATAAAGGGTCCTACCTTCCTCCTCCTTCCTTTCAGGCCTTAGTTGGCAGATGGTCAAGAGGATGTTTATAGCAACAGAGGATGTTTATCAACCAACCTTCATAGGTTAAAGAGGCTGGTGCCTTAATAAAAACATTTGACAATGCCTTTTAGCAAAGTACTGAACATCTAATGCATTCAAACAATTCTACTTAAATACTTGGAAAATACCGCTTCTGCGCTTACATCTGCAAAGCCCCTTCTTAACCCCACCTAGGTCTAAATTCTCAAAACACAACTTTCCCTCAACCTCTGCCATATTTAAGCATAACTTTAGCTCAGAGTGAGTCTCAACAACACTGTTGAAGCTAACAGTCCCCAGTGACCCTACAGGTTTGAAAACTAAATACTTAAGAGTTCCTGTTTGTACTCATACTGCAATTTTGATTAAACATCCTTTTTAAAAGAAAGTCAAAGCTTAGTAAACTTATTAACCAGGCCAGTCAGACTTGTGTAAACTTTACTACACACATCACAGAAAAGCAAAAGCTATAGTAGCGTATTGGATTTAAATGGGTTACAGGAGACATTGTTCAACTCTACAGGCCAGGACTGGTCCATATTCTACCTATAACTTCCTTAATGGAGTCTCCAGTCATTCCACCTGATCGCACTTTTGTGAAACAAGAACTATGTCATTTCAGAGACACACAACCTGGGTAGACAAGCTGAGTGTCAGGGGGCCTCTCCTTGGGGACACTTGGGCCCCTCAGGGCCCCCCCAGGCAGCCAACCCACAGCCCAGTACCCCACACCTCCACACACACAAGTGTATTGCATTTTAACAGGATTTCAGCTAGTCTTCCAATTACTTACTACTGGAAATCCCCACCATAACTAAGGCCTGACTCCCCAAAGGGCAAATATTTGCCTAAAAAAAAAAAAAAAAAAAAAGGCACTTGGACACATACATCCAAGAGGCACACAAAACCTCAGTTTTCCCCTTCAGGGTTGAAGTGTTGGAGGGCAATGCCACGCTTCTGTTAGCCTGGAGCAAGCAGGAGTTGGAAAGGACAGGAGCCTTGGCTCACCCCATTCTCTCAGCCCTTTTGCATGCTGTCACCACCAACAAGGTAGAGACATGATGAGCCAGATCAAGAGAGCCAACTCAACCGAAGCCAAAACATCGTCTTTGCTAGGTTAGGTTTAACAAAAAGCAGTTTTCAGTCAAGTTTGCTGAATGGCTACCAGAAAGCCCATGCTAGCAAGAGGCTACATGGGAAAGCGTAGTGGGGTACAAGACCAGCGTTTCTGGCAGTTTGGGTTGGATTACAATTGCCTGGGGAGCTACATGATTAATCGGCTTCCACAAGTCACTTTCCCAAGCTTCTGTTCCTGTTGAGAATTTTTATTCTCTTAGGCCAAACAAGACCTAGACCAGGAAATTAGAGCTGAGTTTTCAAATAAGATCATCTTCCATCATACCACCACGCAGACGAGGGCCTAATTCAGCGGATCCAACACAACCATTAAACTAGAGCCTAATATAAGTACATCTCACACAGATCAAGAGGACTATGATCCACATTAAATAATTAATACAGACACTGCTAGTCACAGCTTAAGGAGGTGGGTGGTAATACTGGTTAAAAAGGGTAAGTGAGCATTTCTCAGATTTGAGACAGTGCAACTGATTTTTTTCCCCTGTGTACTTTTTTCTTTAAATCAGTAGATCCAAGTCCTGTAATATATCAACTAAGACTTACTGTGCATTGACCTGACATTCCACAAAGTGACTGCTCACAAAACTGCCTAAAGGCTTTCACCTTTAAAAGACTGTAAACTGCATTTTAGCTCCTAAAAACATCCCAATATTAATTTAAACAGCATTTTTGTATGAATTATATTAATATACTTCAAAAAAAAACCTCTAACCTTCTGAACTTAACATACTTCTAAGAGAAAAACGCCTTATACAGAAAGGCATGAAATAATGATACAGGTGACATGTTCAGCAACTTTCAAATTGGACAACAAGCATAATTGTCTCGTGCATATGGCATCCTAACTGTAAATATCTAATATATATTTTGCTCTGGGGAACAAATTCATGTTTTTAAAACAAGGGAAATCAAAATAGTATCAAGGATTTTTAATTGTCTGTGACCTAGCAAGGATAACTAATATACTTCTCACTAAGTATCACTCTTACTGACTGAAATACCAGTAATTTCCCTGTAGACCAAAGCAGATCTTATCAAATGACAACTATGTCCTGAAGAGGCCATAAATTAATAATAGTATGCAGTGACTTGATACTGTATGAGGGGAGGGGGAGCGTGGAAAAGGAATATACATGATGTCAGTGGACTGCAATTTGCTTCTGAACAGTTTAATACACCATCACCAATTTCACCAGCAACACAAGGAAGAAACAGGTAAATGACTTGGAGGCTCCTGCATGAAGATGCAGAGCTCAAAGTTTCCATGCAAGTCACATCGTGTCAACACCCAGTATCTGGAAGTCATCATTAGCTCTGAGGTTAGTGACTAACTAACTAATCTGTAAATTTTAAACCTTCTAGTATAAAGAGTTGAGAGCATAACTGCTGCAGTAACAAAGATACAGAAGGCCAGCTAAGCAGCAGAAACACTTTATCAGGGAAAAAGAAATCTGAAATACATACGCATGCAGGCACTTGTACAGTGCTATACTCATCTGTGCTCCAAAAGAGAATCAATGATGGAGAAAGACAAAACCAGGTATGCAGACAACAAAAAAATAGTAAACAAAGCAATGTTTTCATATTTCAAACTTATAGCAATATAAGATTCAGTTTAATAAGCATTTGAAAACATTCTGTAAGTACATTCAATAGAGGGCTCACATCAGCAAGAACCATTACTTATACTTCCAAAGTGACATGTATTTGAAGGAACCTGACTGGCATGTGTACCAGAAGAGAATACGATAGGTTTAGTTCAGTGAATTATTGGTGCTTTGGAAGAACAAAAGACACCAGGACACCACAAACACCATACAAGTGAAGAAAATGCTGTATTTCTTGATTAGATGCAGTCACAGGGAAGGACCTGGTAGTGCAGCTCACACAGAAAAGAGCATCCCAAAGAATAAGTTATCATGTAAGCTAACGGGTCTTAGAAAAAAAACCTTCAGACTCCTGCACGACCATACTCCAATGTTAGGTGCTCACAGCATCTTGTTCCAGCAGGTCTGGCCAGAACAGAGGCCTGGATTCCAGGAAACAGGTGGAGATTGTCCATCATTCAGACAGAAGGGACACTTTGAGGCACACTAACGTGAGAACCACTTTCAAGAAGTTATCTATGTAGGAAAAGGGCATTAAAGATCCTAAAAAAAAAAAAAATCTCACCATTGTGACAGAAGTTACAAATCCAGAGTGATCAAGGAAAAAAACAAAACAAAAACAAACAGGTTTTAGGTGCAAACACTATAGCATACATAAAACAAATTGTCCCTCAAATATTTAAGTCTTTCCTATTTCGTTCCTTATACTTCTAACACCTTTTTCCAAATGTTTCCTATCCAGTGCTCAATGATTAAACAGCATTTGCTTTGTTTTAAGGACAACAAATGCAAGGAGTTAGCATCAAGGACCTGTACAAAGCACAAGAAGATACCCGATGAACTTTGTAAATTCAAATGCAAACTTTGCCAAGGAGATCCATGAACAACTTTCTGGTTACATGCTTTCGGCAAGAAGAATTCTTGGCCTTCATGGCCAGACAGAAACTGTAGCTCGGCTGCAGTCTCAGTTCTTGCTGGAGGTGAAGTCCTCGATACATCTTGTAGTAAGAGCACGACCCAACTTCACCGCTCTGGAACAACGATATTTCTTTCGAATACCTTTTACTTACATTTGTAAACCCACATATAAATCCATACACAGGACGGTGACAAGCCAGTCCAGAAGTGGTGGATATTCGCGTCCCAGGTGCCCCATACATTTCATTCACTGCTCTCATTTGCACCCCACTGCATTCCACAAGGACTTTGATGCTGTAACCAAGTAACCAAGCTGTTCTCACCACCTTTCAAACTACATGGTCAACTACCAGTTCACCACTGACCAATTCAAATTTCCTCCTACGTTATTCTATTTGTCACATTCAAAGAAATTAGTTATAAACAAAGGGGCGTTTTTTCCCAGATTTTTGTCATATAACCCAATCTGCATTACATTGACTTAAATTTATACTCATTTCTAGTTTTAACAGATTTCCTAAAAAGTAAATAAAACACATACTGTCATCTTCCTTTTTATATATACAATAAAACAAACATTCAGTAAATGACTGATCTTTGGAGGGAGGGCATTGCAGGGCACTGCTGCAGTTCAGTTATGTTGACTCTTTCCTTTTGAGGCGGTTAAAAAAAAGGAAATAATTATTTGAAGTCTCAGGCAATCCAATCAGTTTTACTCAAATACGTGCATTAATACATTTATTACTGTCACAGTAGGGGAAAAAGCTAAATATCAACAAAAAGTTGAATCACACAAGATTATTTTAGCATCAGGCTGATTGTGTCTTCTAACCTTTAATCAGAAACCTAAAAAAACACAACCATTCACAATGCATTGTTTTGCCATGCAGGTTAAACAGAGGTCATATTTCTAACCCTAAACTTCAAATAAAAAGGCATGACAGGAGCCAGTGGTGATGGTCTTTTCTCCCACAAGCTAAGCAGAAAAATCCTAGAACTAAAACAAAATACTGAAATCGTAGCAGCATATACTGGATTTGGCAGATGTCACATCCAGGGAGACTAAAGGAACTGAATGTATAAGGTATGACTACATTAAAGCCTGTAGAGTTGGAGAAGGAAAGCAAGCACAAGTATTGTTTCTAATAACACAGAGATAATTGGAGAACTCCAGTAGAAAACAGTAGTTAAACTGTAAAGTTACAGGCAACTTTACACAGACTTTACTCAACATAACCAGAATTCCATGTTACCATGCCACCCTGCCTGGCTTTACACATCTGCTGCAAGGCAAAGGTTATGTTTACCAAAATTATTTCTAGTTTTACAACATGGAATAACACATGTTAAGCCAAGCAGGAATTCGCAAAAAAAGCTTACACATACAGAGGAAAGAGACAAGCGCAAAGAAACAACTCTGCAAACCAAGCACAAGGAAAAATTCTTACTCGGTCTCAAGGTGAATGCTCGAGCCTAAAGATGAAGTATTCGCACACTGCAATGTTTCTATAAATATCTTCTTTTGAACAAAGTGTCTGATCTTTACCTCCAGCTTATAACGTGATAAATGCTGTCACCTTAAGAGGTACTCATAGCTCAGAGAAAAGAGGACAAGCCTGAAAAAAAAGCAGGTTAAATTGGAGCGAGTTGTGAAACAGTACACAGAGACAGCTACTTGCTATGTAAGTGTGAAGACTAAATCACAGATAAGTCCTCCTGCTGTTAAGACAGCACTCATAAAAGGTAGGTCCCAAGAAACAATCATTTTTTAAATACATGACCTTTTGTAAACAAAAGGTTATACTTCCAGGTCTCATGAGAAAGGGATAAGGAAGATGCTTTGCATTGAACTTCTGGAACAGGCAAACAACAAGCATTACACAGTGTTCATGTGTGAATATAAATTAAAGGCTGTTGCAGGCTTTTGTGGCTGGTAGAACTGGTCATTCAGCTTATGCCAGATCAAAAGTAAATTAAAGCTTCAGGTACAGATAACTTCCCTGCTTTGCCAGTGCCCCAAGAGGCTTGGCAAGCTGCTCTTCACAGTTCCACTAATTCTCAAAACCAGAACAGAACAAAAAGTGTCAACCGTTCTTAAACCAGCTTCCAGAAACAAGACAAACTCAGGTTATTTTCTACCTATGAAACCTTAGGTAACCATGTACTTAACCCTTGACAAACTATCACTTTAAAACATTACAAAGCCCAGTTTAAAAAGACACCTGTGATGTTCGTGAGTTATTTTACTTATGATAATATTATTGCTGAAGCTAACTGGACTGCTCACAAATTACATACACACCCTCATGTTGTTACAATCAGGAACTGACATCCTGAAGCTAGATACCTTTTCCTAGATTAAAAAAAGAATTTTCAGTGACTTCTCCACAACCTTAAAACAAGTTAGTTGGGGGAAGGGAAGGAATATCCAAATTAAAACGTGTTCTTGCAATATTCACCTGCTCATCCATTTATATTACACAAGTTGACTCATTCATTCTAAGCAAACATTAAAGGTGACTATAAAATTACCATATTGGAGTTCAAACACAAAATAATGCACTAATTGTAAAACATTCTAAAGCCCTCCCAAGAAATATCTGTAAATCAATAGACAATAAGCAAAACCATGTATATCCAATTTGAGAAAACTCACATAAAGTTCCATTTTGCAAACCTGTTCACAGATATTGCCCGGTCCTCCTTTAATGTAGTCATTCATTCCTAATACATTGTACTAGCTATTCTCTGCTTTTAATTCCAGTTAACCTTTGCTGCTGACTGTTAAGGTAAAATAAAATTAATGCTAAACTGTATAAAAATGGAAACATTTTAAAGCCTTTTTTTTTTCCCCTGTTTGGTCAAAGGAATGCATCTTTGCTTTGAGTCATCCCTAGATAATTAGAATATTATATAATATTAGGAATTCAGAACACCTATTGGGTACTCCGCTCAGGAAATTCCGTCTGTTCTCAAAGGAAAAAGAAAGTTGCTGGCTTACAGCTAAAAATTAGATATTTTCATGGTGAGTTCCTTACATTGTACTAAGACTACAGAATTTAGTCACACCTGACAAGAAATGTCAGAGATGCAGCCAAAAGTGTATTTGCAGGACAGAGAAAGTCACATTCAAAAAATTAGCTATTTCAGGTAAACAGCAATGCATAAACAGAGGTGTGCGAGGAATAAAAGAAACTTATCAGCAACTGTACTGCAATGTTGTTTCTGCATTACCACTATCATGGAACACAGATTCACCCATTCCTCAGTACTAGTGAACTCTACTATAAACACATGAAAATATTCCCAAGGTGTCCCAATTCTATATTCAGGAAGAAAGCGCACAAGTTGTCTAGTGAAATACGAATGTTCTGTAGCAGAATTCAAACCGATGCATCTACCTGAAGCCATTATCTATAATAAGATATACTGAGCATAAAACCTAACTTTCCATTTTCTTACACTCTGCTTCTTTAAACCTAGAACAGGAATACCAAGTCTGGTTTTACTTGAAGGTGTATTTTGAATATAATCTGCGTCCAAATTTGAAATACTGAAAGAGAAACGTAACATACTGATCTTAGCTACTTCAATTAAAGCATTGGTGGAAAATCCCATCCCAATCTTACTTTTAATGACCGAAAAAAAAACCAAAACCCCCCCACATCCCAGGTATATTGCCTAGCTTGTCCTTTATGAGCAGGAGGTTTTCGGAAAAAATATTAATAAGTAAACAAATTGGAAATGAAAAGTTTACAGTGCAGTCCAAGGAAAATATCACCCTGTTTAAAAAACAGCGCAGGGTAGGTCTTTCATGAGAGGCTGAAGCCTTCTAACTTGTTTTGCCAATATAAAAGAGCTCTTTTACAACTGCTGACTGACAAATGAAGCAAGGAACATGTCATCACTTCGCCGTCCAAGAGAAATCCACTGGCTACACCAGAGCAACCGAGCAGTGCTCTTCATCGCTTGAAAACAACTTCCGCACGCCCCTCAAGCAAGATTAAATTTATCCATAAAAAGCTCGTTTTCAGCAATGCCACGCTGCTGTCGGTCCCAGGTGTCTGCTCAGAGATAAGCCCAGGTCCGCTGGTGTTGTATAGGAAGGGCTAATGCAGCCCCGCCGGGATCACCAGGCAGGTATTTGCTCTGGCTCGTGTCTGCACAGCTGCACCTCTCCCTCTGCTCTCCCAGCCCGCAGCTACACCCAGCCCTGTGTAAATAACACTGAGCCAAATGCCACTGGAGCTAATATCTTCAGGTTTGGCTTCTTATTTGTTTTCTTTTTTTTGGGGGGGAGGTTTGTTTGCTCCCCCCCCCCATCCCCCTAATAATGGATTCCAGAGTTTGCATTTCTACAACTGCAGTTTCCTTTTCAGTCCTACAGTCCAGGTAGCTAAGGGTATAAACAGATGAGCTACGAGATATTCCTCTATTCTAAGATAAACTAATGAAACATCATGAGTAGGAGTTTCAAACCCCTGATACTCCCTAAGCATACACCCTGGGTGTGCCCATCGCATCAATCAGAACTGGCACTCCCTGCGGTTGCAGTTCTGATCTGAAATTCAAGAGCAAAATTGTTGTGGTCGGACAGAAATGAGGCAGAGCAGAGACTGCCATATTAATTTTTGTCACCTCACCCTTAGCAGATTCTGGAGCAATGACAGAGCCATAGGAAGTGGTGCAGGAGCGCTCCTAATTGTACCTGGGGAAGTTCCCTCTGGTGCTTCCCGGAAGTGGAACATCCAAGACAAAGCCAGATCTCACATTATTTGCTTTTGTATATTTGGGCCTTGATTTCCAAATAGCCAGAACTTCATCGAAGTCATACCCTCTCAGTTAGCATAGAACCTATTCACAGTATGTTTTAGAGTAAACAGATGAGTTACTGAAATCCTCACATTCCTTGGGATTGTGATGCATTTCAAATGACCTTCCTGTTCATGAGAAAAAGCAAATAGGTTAGAGATATTAATAAATCTGTTTGACCACAAATAAACCCATGCCTAGATATCAAGTGCCTGTATTTCACTCTCCTCTTAAAAAGGAAACAGATATCTCTCAGAACGGAGATTTAAATACATGTTAAAAGACAATTGCTGTGGTACTTCTAACATCCTTTACGTCAAAATACTTTAGTGTTTACCTAAGAATTTCAGTGATCAAACTAGAAAAATGCAAGTAACAGAAATAAGCCAATAGATTTGGATTGCAACAACCCAAAAAGTGGGCTAGTAAGTGCAGAAAACTAGCTTGAAGCCTCCACCACTTCAGATTCTTTCTACGCACCACCCATACACTATGCGTGATTTTAACTCCGGTACCACTTCGGATTTTGTCCCTAATTCCAAGAAATCCTGCTCTTCTCCATTCAGGAATAACCTAAAACATGACCTTATTTTGTTCATACCCACACTAGTAGGACCATTCTGCTGTACTATCATAGATTTCCTTCTGCATGCTCTTCTGCATCCCTCTGAAGGAACTGTACAGAGCAATCTCTTTTTCCACCTGTGTCATTGCATTGTTCCATCCCTTAGAACAAATCATAAGCAAGAACACACACCTGGAGGAAAAAAAAACGTACAGGTAGACTGCAGAGCAAACAGCAACACGACACACCCTGAACCAAAAAGAATGACACAATGCTTCAAAGTAACCCAACTCATTTAGAAAAAAAAGAGCTACAACAAGGCCAACACCTCAGGCACACAGACCAACTGGGTTTGGAGACACTGCAGGAAAGGGCTGGAGTTTTCATCATTTGGTCTTGAAGACCTGAAACACCATATGGCTTTAATTGTTTGAATCAGATACTTCGCAAAACTTTCAGTGAACCAATAGGTCAGCCTAGCTCCCAACCCCAGCACATATCGAGATATTTGAGCGTTTCAATGGTATTGCCGAACTTTAGCCCACAAACCGACATATCAAACATACAGCCCATCCATAACAAAAACAAGCCAAAACTTTTGAAATGCAAGCACAGAGGGATGCTTCAATGAGAGAAAGGGGCATTCTGTAACAAGGATATCACAGGACTGCCCCTCACAGAGATTGAAATTTTCATTTGCAAGTTCTTTCATTTGCACTTCAGAACCTGAAGATTTCCCAATATTTCCTAGAAAGAAGTTTTCCCAAATTGGAACATTCATTGGCTTTATTTTAAGGTGCATCGTAATTGAAAAACTGACTAGAACACCCTAGAACTAACACACATTTTCTTAAGGAAAAAAAGGAAAATTGCACATTTCTTTTTCAATGGCATATCTTACACTAACATGAAGGACTGTAAGAAGCCTTGATAGTAAAAACCTCAATGAAAAGAGGGAAGAACCAACAGTTTTGGAACTGCCACATTTGGAAAATGAAAGAAAACACTTATGAAAGGAAAGAGGGGGGGAAAAAAAAAGAAAAATCAAACTGAGGATTATTTTAAATACCAGACATGCTGGTTTTTATGAAAAAAATGCATCAAATAGATACTTTTACCTACTATATGATGAATTAACATTTAAAGATTTAATTACAAGCAAAGCCTCCTTAAAATTATTGTCTGCATCTCTGGCTTCCAAAGTTATATGGATAGATAGGAATGCAATGCCCAGTGTTACATGCTTAACACATATGCACAAATCTATAGAGTCTGGATTATGCAAATTTTTGCAATACCAGAGTTAAACAGAACGCTTCAGAGCAGGTATATAGTGTGTGTGTATATATATATACACACTATATTTATAAATGTAGTTACATTTATACAGTCCTAAAATTACATTCAGCCCTTTGAAGGCAACCGCAAGGCTGAGGTGGCCCCTGGTGAAAATGGCTTTGACACCTCTGGTTTAGAGCTTTGGTTGAGTCACCTGTAAAAGACAGGCTCCAGAAACGATGTCAAGGTATGATTAAACCTTCTCTGTAATAGACAGGCAGGCTCTTTCATCTTGTAAGAAAGATTTGAATGCATGTTTGGACACCCACATCTGGTCACATTGGGGATGTGCGTGATGTTAAGTTTCCAAGTTTCAAAGCCCCATGTGTTTCCCGGACTACATTTTTTTCCCCCCATAGTATTAACTAATAGCTCCCTAGAAAGATCAACATAAAATTTACTGCCAAATTAAATACTGTTCTCAAGCTTAACAGCTTCCTTTCTCTTGGAATATCTCTTGGCAGTTATGGTTGACATGGCCACATTTACACACCTCTGGAAGCTCAACGGCCTCCACTACTCCCCCTCTGTCGCAAAGGGTAACAAGAGCAAAAGCTCCAGTTTGCACACAAGACATGGCAACATAAATTGAAGATTCAGACAGCAGTTTCAGCATTAGGCTAAGGTTAAGAATGGCTTTTTGACAGCGCAGTCCCAACCTGATTATTGTAAAAACTACACAACTGAATGCATGACAAGTAACAGAAGGATTCTACAACTTATTACAAGCTCTTTTTCTAACTAGACAACCCAAGATGGTCAGGAACATCCTGTCTAGTCATTTGACCACAAAATACAAAGCAAAGAAAGAAACACATCCTATTGGAATTGGTCTCAAGGGAGCACTTTGCTGCGACACGCGAAGAAATCCAGTTACTGGGAGTTCACAGCTAGTGTGCTTTGGTTTCCAGCTTTCATGCTCTCAGGCAATGTACAAAGCACGCCTGGACCACCAACCCAGAACACAAACCTAGCAATTTGCTGTTGCTCAAGAGCCACTTTTATTTTTATGTAAATAGAAGCATACTACCACTAAATCAAGACAGAAATGGATTTTTTTTTATTATTACTTTAAATAGTAGGCATTCTTGCCCTCTTGCAACTACTGAATTACCAAATGCTGGGAGCAACCATTCAAGGAGTAGTACGGTATTAGGACAACGATGCTTTCCAGATAAGTATGTTTAGACCAAAGCTGAAGAAACAGCGAGTAATTAAGCATATGATTTTTTACATAAGCTGTCTTAATTTTGACTAGCTGCTCCATCTCTTTTAATAAAAAGAGAGTGAAGCACCCAGGAAAGTTTCTAGATACAGCCATGTGTTAAGTATCAAAGCAAAGGGGGGAAGAGAGATAGTAAATTAGATAACTATGAATGAAACACAACATGTAGCCTACATTTGCATGTTATAAATATCACATATGTCTTACCTTACTAAAAGTATGGGCAATATGAGGTCATAAAGAATGAAATTAGTGGTTCAGACGAAGCGGAAAGAGCGCTAAAGCACACGTAATCCTTAATCTTGGTAAGTCATCACACAGGTAACCAAAAGTCAACTACTTGTTTCAATTCTCCACTGGGTCTGTACATTGTCTTGTAGACAAAGTATCTGCTGTGACTTCCATTGCCACCACCGAGCAAATCAATGAACTCTGAAGTTCAGTCCTGGCTACATTCTCCACAAGTACAGCAGATCCAAAGGTCATCCAAACCTGCATCCCAACCAGAGATACCACAGAGGTCCAGTGCTACGCAGCTCTTAACAGACCTCAAGAATCCAGAAGCCGCCATTACTCACACAGAAATAAAATGCCAAAATGAATACAGAGCAACCTGTATACTGGACAGGAACATCAAACACGCTGCTACAAGGCCACCTCAAGCGTTTGTAGGAACTCCACCCTCGGAAACAGTCAGTGCTTATCTGTAAAAATCCTGAGCAACCTGGATTAACTTCATTCTGGCACTGGACTGCAGGACTTCCAGTGGTCCCTTCCAACCCATTACCTTTTAACATCTTAAACACACTCGATTTTGAATGTCCACATCACAAAAATACATTTGCAACAACACAAGTATTTCTTTATACTAGCCAGACTACTAGTAAACTCTTATGTAACTACACTTAATAATACACTAATTTTTTTCCATCAACACTGTAAAAAATGCCAGACTACAACCACCGAAACGGTCCCAAGATTATCACTACAATCATTAGTTATGAGTCTTACCATACCAATGGATTTTCCTGGCTTAAACTTACTGCACTACTATTAAACTACTGCATTACATTTTATTCATTGGACAGCACCAGCAACATTGGATCTGGTTTAATTAAAACATTGGACAAGAGATGAACAGACAAGAACAAAATCTAGATCCAAGACTTCCCATTTTCAGTCTCAAGTCTTCTGATTTTTATCATAACTAATTAGAAAATAAGCCATTCCTAATTAATTTTCTCCACATTCACGGTATTATAATCTTTCGTTACCAACAAAGCATGCATTTCGTAACATCCGAAAAAATAAAAAGACAAAGCAATCCTGGAAATACAACGTACGCACTTCAATTGTATGCCCAATGTGTATTTCAGTGCCAAAACACAATTCTATTTCAAGACACAACTATAAATAAACCTCACTCTTTGCCTTGAGGTGTCACATTTACTATGACCATACACTTCAGCTTTAAGCCACGCAAGATTACATTCAAACTGCAAATTCACAGGAATGGCCGATCCCAGATGGAAAAGATGTCTTGTCAGTGCTTGCTCTTCCTCTTAGATCAGATCAGTTTAGTTGCTGTCAAACCTGAAATAGTCTTACAGCAGGAGGAGAGTGCTCACCAGCTTGTTACCCTGCTCCTAGCAACAGAAAGAAACACTGTCCATATTTCAGCTTCTCTAAGTTTCCTCCAAGCAATTAAAATTTTAATTTACCTTTAGTGCTACTGAGGAGATCCATGCACTGTTGCACAAAAACTGTATCATTACCTTGAGTTTTACACTTAAAATCAAGCATAGCTGCTTATAAACCAAGAAAGACCCTAGACTTTTAAACAATCACTGCATTAATGAAACCTGCACTAGCATAACTCATCTCTATCTAGGTAGCTACACGCTTTATGGAAATACTCATAATTTCTGATTTATTTTCTTTTACTTTTTGTAATACATATCACAATAATCAAGTGTGTGTGCATATATATATACACACATCTCACAGAAGAAAAAAAATATATATATACATTCTTACCACCAGCATCAAGTCTTTACTCACTAGAACAACAAACACATCCACAAAGAGTTACGAGAGGCTTTTAAGTTAGGCAGAAGTATATTGACCTCCAAAAGAAAACAACAGAAACTGAAGCCATGTGAGATTTTGAAGAGCATCCACTCTGAGGATCCTAAGATCACAACTAGGATGTTCTTTCTCTAAATAGGAAGGGAAGACCAGAAGAGAGACAGGAGCAACATAATAAAGATTTAGTAATAACAACAAGTTCAGAAGTGGGAAGGTACATGGGAGATTTGAAAAATCTGAAGAGAAAAATGTTTGTGCACCTGCAATTGCCAGCACATTAGCTTTCAGCATGCCTTTTCATTTCTAGTGCCTCTTCATAATAGAGAACTAGGCTCTCCGGACTTCGGAAAACAGAAATAAAAAGCACATTACTGGGAGTCCCACTACATACCCAGAAAATGGCACCGACATTCTAAAGAACAAAATCCATAGTATAATCTAGGCTTCCACCCATCAGGAGCAGCACAGAATTCCACCTTCCATTTCATGTACCACAGTTTCCTGTGTCTTAGTTATTACACCTCTCCCTTTCCATGGCATAACCATTTATGGCCTGAATGTTGGGCATGTATATATTTAAAATGCACTTGTGCTAAAGGCTCAAGGGAAAAACGTTTATATTATGCCTTTGAGTATGATATCACTCCTTGAAGCACCAAATTAATACAGCTGATTACCCTTTTAAAAATAAATATTGTTATTTTCCAATTTCAAATGAGTTAGTGAAACCAATGAATCTCTCATTTGAAAAAAGTAAAATTAATTTTACTATATACACTCCTGTTCCCATAAGAGAAAATACATTAAATGATCATTTCATTCAGCATTTCTACCTTCACCTTGACCATTAAATCACAGAATAGAAAGAGCCAAGAAAACATGCTATTTGAGAAGAATCTTCTGATGAAGCTTTTGGTTCAAAGAGGGATTTTCTTCATTCATTCTGTTTTTAAAAACCCATGAAACACGGCTGAAGCGCCAGCTAATCTTATTTCTTTCAGATGTCAGTTCAGAAGGAAGAGGAAAGATTTGCTTTCAACTTTGAGCAGCTTCACTTGCAGGTCCCTCCCCAAGAGACTCTTGGCTATTACTCAAATCCATCCAGCTGCAATGAAGCGCCCAACTCCCCCTCAATGTGACGATGAAACCCACATAATGACAATGGCAAACACCAGAAGAAGGATACATGTGTGCATAAATATCACACATCACAATTCTCTCTTCCGGTGAGCTACAAAAAAATCTCATGTAACAAGTTATGCCACCTGTCTAAAGGCAGCCTGTCTTCAGCCATCATATGGTAAATTAATGCTTCGATATGCCATAACATATAGATTTAAAAAACAAACAAAAAACCCCACCCAGTCAAGATGATTTAGACAAGAAAGGGTAAAAGATTTATATCTGAATAGTCACAGAGCAATTACAGAATGTGGATGCCATGCTCAGGAGCAGCAGCTACATAAAATACAGGCTATAGCATAAAGTGTTTGATTTTATTGGGAAACACGGTAGTTAGACTTCAGGAACAAGAGTATCAAAATGTTCCTCAAGGGACATAAAAATTCCCTGTGACAGTGATTCTAAAGCACGCATAGTAAGAATTAAACACTATTAAATACTTCTATTACTATAGCGCATAACAAATTCAATAAAAATAGGACCTACTTTGTATTAGGTGCAGAAAAAACAAAGCCAGTTCCTGGGATAATTACCTAAACTACTTGTCATACTGCGAGCATTAGGCAATTAATATTGAAACTGTGTTGTCTCTGCCAGAGGGAAAGATGCCATATAGTTAAGGATGTACAAGTTCATTTTCTATTGTGCAACGCCTTGTTTGGATTGCTTCTTTCTATCTGATCTGCATAAATTCTGTAAAGCTATCATTTAATTATGCAGCACGCAAATCCCCACGTTTCGGTTGGTTTAAGCTGTTGCAGTCAGAGCTCAGGAATCCATCATCTCCCTAGTAACACACACCTGATCCACAAAAGACGCAGGCACAGCAATGCAGGCAGGTAAAAGCAATTTCTGGAAGTGACTTTAAAAAGAGCTTACCCACACCAGTGATAGAAATCTGTTTCAAATGACTAAACTTATACCCTCAGGCTTTTAAGCCCCTTCCACTCCATCAATGCTCGGAAGTATTTTCTACCAGTCTAAGCCAAACTACTGCACCCATCCTTGCCTGACGATGCTAAAAACCAAAACCCACTTTGTAATCGCACCAGGAGTGGTGATACAAAGGAAGTTACCCGTGGCCAACTCAAGGCACCCCTGAGAGCCACCTCACCACACAATGACCTGGTGCTCCTCAGGCTGCAGGGCTGTGCCGTCCTCTACCCTGGCTGGTCGGCATCACTGCAGCTCCAGCTCACAGCCCAACTCCCATACCAGTGACAGTGGTGACCTCGTTTGCCCTTTGAGGACAACCCCTGGATAAATACTGACAAATACTGTTGCAAACATTCAGGCAGAACGTTCAAGTCCTTAATGTGTCCTGACCACATCTAAAGTTAATGGGGGGGAGGAGACAGGAGAGAAAAACAAAACAAAAAACTCAAATCAATCCAGGGCCACCATGACATCAAATGCTGTGCAACTCCTCGCGCTGAAGGTGAACTTCTTCAAAGCTAACACTTCCCCAGAGAATTTACAGCAGGACCACAATACATTCAATACATGTATTGAATGTACAGTCCCCTGAAGCGACAGCATCTATTTCTACATATGTAGTTTGAAAAAGAACAGGAACAAGAGAGATACAAAAAGTTCAGATGATTCTGCTTTGCTGTTGGGAAGCATCGTACCGGAGCACCACAGACTCCTCCTAAACTCCCTAGCAAAATACATGTTGCTAAGTTGGTTTGGGGTTTTTTTGATACGCAAATATCACACCTTTAATCAGTTACAACAGATCTTCTACTCAAACTCTGTTCTAATATTCAAAATTTGAGCCTTTTCTACCAAGAAACAAGGAAGCTGTTCTTTCATCATCCAATCAATTAACTATGTTTTTCTAAGAAAGGCAAAAAAGTAAAAAGTATTTATTTTCCAACAACTGGTACACAGTTTATTTCTCAGTAAAGATTCTTCGGTTCACCTCTATTATTCCAATCCAGGTGTGGGGCTCCCCCCAAAAAGGGTACAGCAGGGTACCTGTGAAAGGCAAGATATTGATTATGACCACCATTCACGATGTGAAAAATGAACTGTCAGGAGAACATTTAAGGAATTAGTTCTGCAAACACATGAAAAATGCTTTTTCAACTCCAACACTCTGAGTATTTACAGCCCTCTAAAATTATCCCAAGGGCCAAATTACTTCAGAAAATTAATTAGTGAAAAATCCCAGTGAACCATTTTTTAAATGTATGCAAGAACTATAAAGTACATTTTTTCCTTTCTGCTGTAAGTAGCAGCTGTCCTATTTATCTTTCAGGCTTTTTACTTCACACTGCAACCATTTACACACAAACTTCGACAGAAGTGGGAGAATGTATTTTTAAAGAGGCTAAAAAAATAATACTAATTGCTTCAACAGGTTAAGATAAGCATTTATAAAACAACCTGTTAAAAAAAAGCTATATAACTTTCATATTGTTTTGAGCTTATCCCCATAAACACTGTTGACTGATTCCACTGAACTACAGAAAGACAGGTTACCCTCCGGGAAAATAACAGATTAGCCTACGCTTACAAAAAGTGACTCTTTGAACTTTTTTTAATATATATATATATATATCACCTCCATAAAGACTTGCCCTCCCTGCTGCTGTCTCCCACACAGCCTGCCTCTATAAGGCTCTATTGCCTGGCAAGGAAGAGACAAAAATAATCCCCAGCTGGCGGTTATCTGGCCAAGTGACAGCACGCAAAACAACAGGCAAAGTGCTGGTGAAACAGCTTGATGGTTATATGGCTGCAGCAGAGGAACTGGGAAAGAGGAGGTGCTGGAGAAGCAGTGATGGAGGGGTTTTCCAGTTCTCTCACAACGGGGTTTGTTACTTATAGATAACAGGTACATTTTTGGCCTCTCTGATAAGCACTTGGAAGTAAAACCTGAGGGACTCCACGAAGCATATAACCCTTAAAGAAAAAGGGAACCGGCACATACAATGCGCACACACAGGCTTAAAAAAAGGCTTTATAGAAAAGTGAGCAGCAGTGGTTGTCAAAGCAGTGAGTTAAAGCTGCACAAGCCCAACTTCCACAGTGTTTTTTCTGATAGGTTATCTTTAAAAGCAGAAAGTCTGACTAATTTTCAGAGGCCACAAACACAACGTTTCCCAAACTCGACCAAATTTCAGGCTTTTGGTCTCAAAACAGCTTCAACTGACTAGCCCTTGGGGCTTGGAGTTTAATAAAAACGGATTCATTTTTTAAAACACATTAATAACCGCTTTCAATTTCAAAAAATGGCAAAAGACAAGATGAAATAAAAAGCAGTAATGGGTTTTCCAAGTGTGCCAAAGCAAGCTTGTTAACAGCGAAGAAGAAAATTGGCACATTAAAACTGTATCTATACTACCCACGTTGCTCATGAGGAAAATCTAATCTTTCCCTGATAACGTATAATAAACATTTCACTTTCAAAAAGCTTGTTTGGCATCATTTGGTACACCTGAATTTTGTCCTAGGAAACTGCTCGAGTTTATAAGGAAGCATACCCTCCAATATAAAGAATTCAGTTTTAAAACCTTACAACCTTTCATCGTTACACAAGAAGTACTAAACCTTCAGTTGCATCTTACTGGTTTTGTTCCCTGGTCATACAGCATTGCCCCAAGACACCACTAATGTCCAAACTGAAGTCTCTGGCCTTATCAAGCAGCTGATGCACACAGAGTTCGTTTTGTCCTACCATTTTCTCTAATATGTTGCCTACGTTGAACTTCATAAAGGGGGAAAAAGTGCAAATATTCCAAAGCAAATTTTACTTTAAAGTTGCTAAGACTGTGAATAATTTCTATGTGATACTGTATTTTCTGTCCATCATCTTACTTCTGTATAACCTGGAATTATTCCATCCAAAAATAATTGCAACTCATTTGTTTCTAGTGTGGTACACAATTGTTTTGTTACACTAACATCAGCTAGATTTAAGCAATATTGACTATGATAATTGACAAAACTCAACACTTAAATTACAGCACCATATCTGTTTGTTAAATAAACAGAGCTTATATGAAAAGTTTTTTGGTTTTGTTTACCCAGAAAAGGAAAAAAAGCATGGAGCAAGGAAGACGTAAATGAACAGGTTGATATTTTAATTTCGCATAGTTTATTACTGTTACAGTTTAAAAGACAGCAAGAGTCAGGACAAAAGTACAACAGTAACCCAGTCAAATGGTAGGTGATAAACTTCTGATTGTTTCTTGGCCACTAGAATCTGAACTTTGGCACCACTAACAATTGTACAATGACTTGAAATACGGGTTGGTTATCGGTGTCTCTCCATACAGCAATTCCTACGTATCACCCAAATCTTTCATCAAGAATTAATATGCCTTTTGTTTTCTGTAATTACTGTAAACATTGTGCTGTCACTGACCAAGATTTCCTTACTGTAGAAAACATATCTTCACCACAAAGCACTCTCTGCTTTTCCATTCCAGCAAGAGTAGACTGAGTCCGTCATGGCTGAACGTACTAATCATTAAGAAAAAGAAGTCCATGTCCTACTGCAACCAGGAATAAATTTTAAATGGATTAAAATGTGAATCTTCCTTGGAATCCTTTCCCACCTCCACCTGAAATCTGCAACCCTCTCTCAACCCATGAAGCATGCAGGCAGTAAGAATGACAGCAGAGCAGAAACAGCAGGTCTGGGCACTCTGTTACTACTATAATAGGTTTTAAGTTAAGTCTGGATTTCATTCAACAGAAAAAACGCTGTTGCTGCTGTTGCCCTGTTGTCACAAGCCAAAAGATATTCCGAACACAACACCTGCTTTAAAATAGTTCAAGCCATATCTTTATGGTCTAGTTTACCTCTGCTTTCCTCATACTCTCCTCCTTAAAAAACGCTGTTGCTGCTGTTGCCCTGTTGTCACAAGCCAAAAGATATTCCGAACACAACACCTGCTTTAAAATAGTTCAAGCCATATCTTTATGGTCTAGTTTACCTCCGCTTTCCTCATACTCTCCTCCTTGTTCTTGCATTTTCCTTTTTTTTTGTGGTNGGCCAAGTGACAGCACGCAAAACAACAGGCAAAGTGCTGGTGAAACAGCTTGATGGTTATATGGCTGCAGCAGAGGAACTGGGAAAGAGGAGGTGCTGGAGAAGCAGTGATGGAGGGGTTTTCCAGTTCTCTCACAACGGGGTTTGTTACTTATAGATAACAGGTACATTTTTGGCCTCTCTGATAAGCACTTGGAAGTAAAACCTGAGGGACTCCACGAAGCATATAACCCTTAAAGAAAAAGGGAACCGGCACATACAATGCGCACACACAGGCTTAAAAAAAGGCTTTATAGAAAAGTGAGCAGCAGTGGTTGTCAAAGCAGTGAGTTAAAGCTGCACAAGCCCAACTTCCACAGTGTTTTTTCTGATAGGTTATCTTTAAAAGCAGAAAGTCTGACTAATTTTCAGAGGCCACAAACACAACGTTTCCCAAACTCGACCAAATTTCAGGCTTTTGGTCTCAAAACAGCTTCAACTGACTAGCCCTTGGGGCTTGGAGTTTAATAAAAACGGATTCATTTTTTAAAACACATTAATAACCGCTTTCAATTTCAAAAAATGGCAAAAGACAAGATGAAATAAAAAGCAGTAATGGGTTTTCCAAGTGTGCCAAAGCAAGCTTGTTAACAGCGAAGAAGAAAATTGGCACATTAAAACTGTATCTATACTACCCACGTTGCTCATGAGGAAAATCTAATCTTTCCCTGATAACATATAATAAACATTTCACTTTCAAAAAGCTTGTTTGGCATCATTTGGTACACCTGAATTTTGTCCTAGGAAACTGCTCGAGTTTATAAGGAAGCATACCCTCCAATATAAAGAATTCAGTTTTAAAACCTTACAACCTTTCATCGTTACACAAGAAGTACTAAACCTTCAGTTGCATCTTACTGGTTTTGTTCCCTGGTCATACAGCATTGCCCCAAGACACCACTAATGTCCAAACTGAAGTCTCTGGCCTTATCAAGCAGCTGATGCACACAGAGTTCGTTTTGTCCTACCATTTTCTCTAATATGTTGCCTACGTTGAACTTCATAAAGGGGGAAAAAGTGCAAATATTCCAAAGCAAATTTTACTTTAAAGTTGCTAAGACTGTGAATAATTTCTATGTGATACTGTATTTTCTGTCCATCATCTTACTTCTGTATAACCTGGAATTATTCCATCCAAAAATAATTGCAACTCATTTGTTTCTAGTGTGGTACACAATTGTTTTGTTACACTAACATCAGCTAGATTTAAGCAATATTGACTATGATAATTGACAAAACTCAACACTTAAATTACAGCACCATATCTGTTTGTTAAATAAACAGAGCTTATATGAAAAGTTTTTTGGTTTTGTTTACCCAGAAAAGGAAAAAAAGCATGGAGCAAGGAAGACGTAAATGAACAGGTTGATATTTTAATTTCGCATAGTTTATTACAACAGTAACCCAGTCAAATGGTAGGTGATAAACTTCTGATTGTTTCTTGGCCACTAGAATCTGAACTTTGGCACCACTAACAATTGTACAATGACTTGAAATACGGGTTGGTTATCGGTGTCTCTCCATACAGCAATTCCTACGTATCACCCAAATCTTTCATCAAGAATTAATATGCCTTTTGTTTTCTGTAATTACTGTAAACATTGTGCTGTCACTGACCAAGATTTCCTTACTGTAGAAAACATATCTTCACAACAAAGCACTCTCTGCTTTTCCATTCCAGCAAGAGTAGACTGAGTCCGTCATGGCTGAACGTACTAATCATTAAGAAGAAGAAGTCCATGTCCTACTGCAACCAGGAATAAATTTTAAATGGATTAAAATGTGAATCTTCCTTGGAATCCTTTCCCACCTCCACCTGAAATCTGCAACCCTCTCTCAACCCATGAAGCATGCAGGCAGTAAGAATGACAGCAGAGCAGAAACAGCAGGTCTGGGCACTCTGTTACTACTATAATAGGTTTTAAGTTAAGTCTGGATTTCATTCAACAGAAAAAACGCTGTTGCTGCTGTTGCCCTGTTGTCACAAGCCAAAAGATATTCCGAACACAACACCTGCTTTAAAATAGTTCAAGCCATATCTTTATGGTCTAGTTTACCTCTGCTTTCCTCATACTCTCCTCCTTGTTCTTGCATTTTCCTTTTTTTTGTGGTAGTTACTTGAAAATTCTTGTTTCACCACTCATATAAGCCTTTTTAAGAGCAATGTTTAGTCCACATTTTATGTACTGGAATTTATATATTCCAAACAAGCAGAAAGGTGTCTTACATCATTTTCATATCATAAAGGCCTGCAGAAGTATTGCTACACACATAATAGAGTATTATCTCCTGGGGAAAAAAAAAAAAGTGTAATGGTGTCTCTTCCAGCTAAATGGTGTCTCTTGCATTCTAAATTACTCTTTTAACAATTCTAAGTGCTATTAAAACTCTGAGGAAAGAGTGCAGACAAACCTAAAATGCCAAATGAAACACTTTCAATACATGTACATAAATCTAATCCTGTAATTTGTATTTTTGTGAACTAAATCATGTGACCAAAATACAATCTACAACTGCCTACCGGCCTTGACTTCAACCACAATACATCCTTAGACTACAGGATGCCTACCCTTCCCCAAACCCCCTCTGAGAAACAGCCTGCAACTGCGACACTGTAATGGGGCTGAATGTTCGGCAACTAAACCAAAATGTGTTTCACTTCAGACAAAGAAAATTGTAATGTGCTAAGGAAGAAATTAAAGAGCTTGGTTTCGCTGGGTTTTTTTGTGTTTGTTTTTGTTTGGTTGGTTTGATTTGTTTGTGTTGCTTTTTCTTCCCCAAGAGGTTCATATACTTAAGATGCTTCATTTCTTCACCCATTACAAAGGTGTTTAAATACAGTACAAAACGTAATATTCCTGTGCGTTTCTCAAAAATACAACATTCTTGGAGAAAGAAGAATTTATTGTTTGGTAGCATCAACTTAGGATTTAAATATTCCCAAACTGTCTTGCCTTTAATAAGTCAATATTTCTACCAAAGCAACCTGTCCCTTCTCTCCAACTACACTGATGACAAAACTTCTGAAGAAGAAAGTCTCCTGTTCATCCCAAGCCTCCCACAGGTAAGCTCCCAGAAAAGTGGTGGTTCTCCAGTATTACTGTTTTCCATTATATTACAGCATCACTACTGAGAAAAAAACGCTAGCGTGCACATTAAAGCTTGCTAGCCACCTATATTAGAGCTGATAAACTATGTGTTATTTCTCTTGCAGAAGTCTTGCTGAGGGAAGTAGTTCATGGTCAGCACCTTGATAGGTGAGTTTCTAAATTGTCCCACTGGCTTCTGCCTCCACCATATTATTTGCACCTACTGGGTTCCCATTAATTTTTAATTCAAAAAAAATCAGAAACAGAAGAATTCCACCTAGTGCTAGTCCTAGCAACTAAAAAACTCCAGCCAAGAGGTTACTGTGGTAAACAAAAATCTGAAAAAACAGGGGGGGGTAAGGGGGCAAATCACTGTCTGCAGTTCAAAACCAATACCCACTCAATTTTAAACTTTGAGGGGCAGAGCATTGCTCTACAGTTGTATGAAAAGATAAGCAACCAGTACTGCAAACAATTTTAATTTCACCAGTTCCTGGTGTCTTTAAAAAAGGGAAAGAAAAAAAAAAAACACACCACCAACTAGCCAAAACTGCATACAGATGTCTCTTCTACCTCCCTTTTTAAAGAAGTAGATACTCTTCTTTCTTCTTGTGTGGTTTAACCTGGCAGGCAGCTGAACACCATGCAGCCATTCACTTGCCCCTAATTAGATGGGTGAAGACAATTGCACAAAAGGTAAAACACATAGTTTGAGATAAAGACAGCTTAATAGGACATAAAAGTTAAAATAAATAAATGAAATAATAATAACAGAACATAGAAACCAAGCGATGCAGAACGCAGTTGCTCACCAGCTGCTGACCAACATCCAGCCACTCCCTGAGCAGTGGTCACCGCCCCTCAGCCAACTTCCCCCAGTTTTTATATGCTGAGTATGACATCGTATAGTATGGAACATCCCTTTGGTCACTTGGGGTCAGCTGTCCTGGCTCTGTCCCCTCCCAACTTCTTCTGCACGCCCGGCCTGCTCACTGGCCAGAGCAGTATGAGAAGCTGACAAGTCCTTGACTTAGTGCAAGCACCGCTCAGCAACAACTAAAACATCCCTGTGTTATCATCCTAAATCCAAAACAGAGTTATACCACCTACTAGGAAAAAAAACTATCCCAGCCCAAACCAGGGCACTTGTTTTGTTATTGGAAGAGCTAAAGATTAAAGGGAAGCAGAAAAGTTGTTTAAATGCAAAGACAGTATTTGAAAAAGAACAAAGCCTTAAGTTTTCACAATGCTGCAAGAATTACATTGCAAATTGTTTTCCTCTTACCCTCCATTATTCTGTGTGATACAATCACAAATTACATACAGTTGTTTAACTCAAAGCTTTTCAGAAACTTCTAGTTAGGCCTTATAAAAGAACTGGTAGTTTTCCATCCTTCCAAACAAAGGAGACTCTCAGACAGAAACCTGACCCAAGACAATGCCCTGTTTCAACCAGAACCTGCGTATCTGTTCCTCACTGCTGTGCTGCCCAGCACTCACCTGGGTGTTCTCTCTGGTCTCCCTCAGCGAGCTCTAAAAACACTTACTATATACATTTAAACATACACTTCAAAATTATTTAGCAGACCAATCTAACTGCAGAGAAGCTGTTCTTCAAATAAGCTGCCCGGTTTTCTTCGTATTAGGACCAAAGCATATTAAAGAAAGCATTCTAATTACACCTGAGCAACAGTGCCGCTAAATCCAGTCTGTCTAAAACAAACTGTTGACTCCAGCAATGTGTGTTAGGATTTGTAGGAACTAAACTTGCAAAGGACATTAATTTAATTTAAAAAGAAAGTCAAGACTTTAGCCCCATCCTTTCCATGAAAGCACATCACAATGAAAACGGGCCTGTACAACAAACATAAATCCAGGCTCCATTTCAGCAATATTCTGATGAATATTTGGGACCTTTAAAGTTCCCATCCAAGCCAAACCATTCTATGAATCATTCTAATTAACACTACCTAAAATGAATAATTTGGAACATCAAATCCATCCTCTGCATGTGAAAACAGTAGAAGACAAAGGCTGTATTTTGAAAAGAAGGCACTTTGCTGTCTTCCTTATACATGCTATTGTCACTTCTGCATATAATAAAAGTGACCTTGCCTGTCATGTTGTGCCCTGAAGAGCAGGGATTTGAAGCAGGCAGAGAAGAAGAAAAAGTTTAACCAAACCTCACTGTGCAAAGGCAGGTCCCAGGCAAACTTGTTTTGTACACAGTCAGTTTAGCTGGAGATACTAACAACCCAAACCACTTGCTCACAGCCAAGGGTAACACAAGTGAGACCTCACTTATTCAGGGCAGAGTCAGGCGGCAGGCTAGGCAGGAGCTAAGCCAAGCCTACCCTAGACAAACACCACTCACAGAATCCCTGCGGTTGAAATCAGGAGGATAGGAACGGGTGACTGTGTGGTGGTGGGAAAAGCACAGGGCCCTTTTGAAAGCCAGCTTTGGTCTGTCTCAATACGGTGTTTTTCTCTGAGAATGTGAGAAGCCATGCTGCAATGGCATGCACCAACAGGTGTAGACATCTTTCTCACTGCACAAAGGCATAAGATGAAGAACTGTAGGATAATAATAATGAAAGAATCCAACACTTTAAACCACTTCACATCATCCCTCCTACCTTCATAAAGTTTCTCAAGACAGGTAGAAAGTAGTCTCTAATAAAGCTTTGTATAGGCAAACTCACCTTTTCACCATTCCATAGTGTTTTATACTTTAAAAAGAACCACATGCCCTGAAGTAATTTAGCAGATATTAAACTTAAAATTAAAAGGCAACACCCTTTTATTTATAGTGAACTGACAAAGAAAGTGAATAAATTAATAGAACTTCAAAAAAGCATAATAAAATTTACAACATTCATTACACTATAGTCTAAGCTATTATTAAATAGCTAGCATTGCAGCTGAAGACACACTATACCAACTGAGAGTTTAGAAATACTTTTTATAATAAATGGAAATGCAGTTAAAACATGATAAGACATGAGAAACCCAAGGAAACAATAAATGTTAATGAATACAAGCATCTAAGAATGAGCCTAAGCATCCAATCCTTATTTCAGTCCTCACTGCTCCTTATCTATTCACAGGTAGAATCTCACAATACCTGTAGAAAACACAAACATTCTATTATGACTGAACTAATACACAAAAGCAAACCAATCTCTTGCTTGCAGTTCCAAAATTCGCAGTTGCTTTGACAGCAAACTGTTCTGAATATTTTTGGGGGAAAAAGCAAAAGCGCAGCTGATACCCTTCCACACCAACACAGAGGCCAGATAACCCTGGATACAGCCCTATCTGCCCCATCCTATCCAAAAGGCACTCAAGCCTTTTCAGCTCCATGACAAACTAAAGCCCCAGATCCTCCCAAACTGAGACCAAACTGTGAATTACTAACACAACAGTGCATTCAACACCAGTGACTGAGCACATTTCATTACCATTTTTTAAAACAGGAGAAGGAGACATCATGTTCACTGATCCAATTACGAGCATCTGCACCATCTTCACAGTAACACTCGCGTCTACACTCCGGAAAATTATTTTTAGCATATTCATTTAGAAATCATCTTTTCTATTTCACAGCCCAATAATGCACTAATCCATATCAACAAGATTTGGTTATCTAAAGGACCAGACAAACTTTAGCAATTTACTTTTTCTAAAGTAATTTTATGTTTTTTTTAAAATGAATATGAACACTAAGGGAGACTCAGTCAAGTTCCACTTCATAATTACTCATTTCTATGAACATGTGTTGACATTTTTCAGCATATGGACATTTTTCCTAAAGCAGAATCTCAAGTAAGTGACTTAAACTGTTTCCCAGCACCCATGCTTTACTCTTATCCCTACCAGACACAGGACTGCAAGATTTCCTGATAACCACCCACTTGGAAGCAAGAGACAGAGAAACCGAGACAAACCCAGAGACATTCTGCCATTCTTGCTTTCCAAATGAGCATACCTGCTGCCTGAAAGAAGCTCTACTGAATAGTCCAATCACTGCTTTTATTATTTATTTTTATTTTTTTTTTAGAGAAGGTACAAACAGGAAAGGAGGAGGATGCACATCCACTGTTACCACAACACTGCTGCACCTCTTTGTTCCAGTCATACAGGGCCGCTACACCAGAGCCTCCTTCCCTTAACAATACTTACATGTTCTGACTTTTTCTCTGCTTTACACCTACCTTTCCACAGCCGATACACGCCCATTCTAAACACCCCCCAGTCTAACACACTCAAACACATTTCAGAAATATTTGGTAACTTCAATGTTTACTTCTAGTCAAGCTCTCTTTTTCAAAGCACGTGTGATAAGGTACAGCCCAATAACTCACTATCATCAGATCTTTTTATCATAAGATAGAAAGCATGAGAATACTAAATGCAATGGCATTTATAAAATTGACAAGAAAATATTACAATCCACAGAGGTAAACAAATACAGGACATCCTTTCCATAAGGAAGCCAAGACACAAACAAGTTACACAATGCATTTTATAAAAAGCAACATTTAGTGTTTAGTGATGGTGCAATACAGCAACCTTTTATGGGAAATACAGCAAGCAAAACAAAAAACGGAATATGAAGAAAACAAAGAATATGCAGAAAATGCTGTGTACCTTACAAAAGCAATTACAATTTTGATACAATTCTCTTGCATTACTTGAACACATTCCCTCAAAAATAAACTGTCATCAGTAGAAAACAGCTCTCTTTCGTGATGATATGCTGTGCTTATCACTAGTTTAAATAAAAATCAAACTTTTTACTTTGTTACCTTAATTGCATAGGCCCTAGCAGTTATACAGCATTTTCTTGTCTTACAAATTTTTTCAAATCAAAAAATACACTAACCTGTCATAGTTCTCTGCTTTCTGGAAATAATGATCATACACAAAAAGGAGGTTGATGCAACAAAACCGCAGAAAATAGTTCAGAGTGTTGTTATTATGGGTTTTCTTGATTTTTTAATTTTTTTTATTAAAGGAAAAGGAGGAAGGAAAAGAGCTATTCAGAATTTGAAAGGTTTTTGTTTTTGTTTTTAAGATTTCAGAATACAGTTAGACTGTGTTATAGAGAAGGTTTAATTTTTCTTAATTAGGCTTAATTTTTCTATAGCTAGTTTATTTTACTATATTAAAAAGACACGCAAAGCAAAATTATGACACCATAAGCAGTAAAACACTGAAATTTTACAGGACCATCCAACACTGCAGTTGTTGGCAGAAGATGCTGTGTCTCTGCCACACAATCCCAATCCTCCCTTGTGTCCACACTAGTATGCAGCAAGTTTTGGATCACTCTGCTGCTCTTGCTAAGCAAAAGAAAAAAAGTCTGCATAGATCCATGAGCTGATCTGATTCACTATCCCTATGCCAATATACTAGTACTATTGCAAGAAAGGTAAGCAGAATGCTCCAGCGGAACTATGTAGCAGCAGCGCATTCTTCAGTTGCCTCTACCACAAAGCCTCACCTTGTGCAGGGGATCCGGGTTTATCTTTGGCTCAAGCCACAACTACACAGGACACTCCGACTGGACGTGCTGTGGGAGTTGACTTTTGAACAAAGTCTGGAATCAGTCAGTTCTGTAACCCACCACAAAGATCAAATCTCAGTTTCAGTACAGGCTTTAAACTGAATTTTAGGACTCTCTGCCAAATTTTAGCTAATTTACTTCTTTGCACGTGGTTTCAGGACAATGTGTTTCCACTAGGGAAATAAGAATCTATATTGGAAAACTATGTGGTAGGAAAGGGGATATTTAATGAAACCATGATACTCTCATTTTAATTCCCATTGCGTTCATTAAATAACTTACTTGATTTGCCCTTCACCTCATCTTTTGTGTTCACAAATTCTAAGTGTATTATACAATTACCACAAAACTGTGGGTCAAGGAACACAGTGACTTTAGTTTTACTCCCACTTGAGATGAGAAACCGAATGCTGAATTGCAAAGCACCTAATAACTCTAAAATTCTACTTAAAGGCAATAGCCAAAGAACTGAACTAGATAACATTCACTGTCAAGATTTCCTGCTTGCTCACCATGCAAATGAAATGCCCTTTTTAAAATAAATCACTCAGAAATTTCAAATTGTTTTAGAAAAGGTTAAAAGTGTCTAAATGTGAAACAACATCAAGCAACCGCTGGCTTTTATTTTTCAGCATTTTTATACTGAAAGACTAACTTACTAAAATATATATTTTTTTTTTAAATAACAGGCTCAGCATTGTTTTTTCCTTCCACTTTTTGTGGCTTAATCCTGGCATGAAAATTTTCATCCAAAGATGGCATTCACGCCGCCAACCCACATACACTTCTTGGCAGCCTACAAAGAAGTCGGTGCTCCTCACAAGGCAGCTCTGTGCTGCACTGTGACGGGTGCCAGCAAAATGTTGCCCCAAAGTGAAGCCTCGTTTGTAAAATATATGCAAGCATCAGAATTCATACTCTGAAAATTTGTTTCTCTTGAGTGGCCAAAGTCTTCAAAGGCCTTGTAACTCAAAAGGAAGAATGTATAGAGTTTGTGTCACCCCACACTTCACTTTTAACTGGAAAAAAACAGGCTAAAGAGTGGACAAAATACAAAAACCACTAATGGACAGGATGAGCAAAAATAGACTGAAGATTCCAGTGCAAGATATCTCTCTCTCACATGCGTTTAAGTAATTATTGCTTTCAAAGCTCTTTGTCTATCCTTTGACATTGGAAACAGATGAGGAATTGTAGCTTGAGTAGAAAGAAAGATTGCTTCGTAAAAAGGATTAAAATAATAGTACCAGAGGTCTGCACATTAATTTTCTTCCCTTAGAAATGCATAGTAAGTGATAAAAGTTTTTCAGCTCAGCTCATCTTTTGCAGAGTAATATACTTCTGATAGGATTATCAGTAGGAGTATATAGAAACATTAAATGAAACGCAGTAAGAAAATCACCATCTTCTATTACCCGATTCCTCAAAAGTTCATTCCCTGAAATCCAGTATTTCCACCCAGCTGCAAGCTTAACTCACAGCTCAAGCTACTGGATGGACTTTGCTACTCAGATTTCTACAAATAGATATTATTTTCAGGAACTAACAGACTTGTTAGATGAAATAGCCTCATTAACCAGACATGAGAGAAAACAACCTTTATAGGTACAGCATGCAGCAGTTCTCTCCTGGAGTGTGAAGACCATAAGCACTCTGAAATATGCATATAGACTATATAAAACACACTGTTATGCATGGTTATAATAATATACATTGTTATAATAATCTAGAAGTTGGTCTTCGTGGCATAACGTTTAGTACATGAACAAAGTTCTCACATTGTTTTGCATTACTTGTTCCTATAATTTTTCTAGAAACTGGTAGGGGGAAAAAATTCTCTGTTAACTGTATTTCGCTCTTTTAAATCCATACCTGTTTTTTATGCACCTGTATGCCAATTCAAACTGGATCAAACTATTTGGGTCCAAAAGATGTTCCACCCCAATCTACACTGCAAAGTAAAAATATTACCATGCAAAATATAGGACTGTGTTCCTCACAAAGTGAATGCAGTTAATAAGCCAGGCAATAAATGAAAGCTCAAAGCATTCGTTCACGGTCATCACAGCTGTATGACACATTAAAGCAGTCTTCTGCTCATTAGCCACATAGAACTCTCAGCAACTCAAAACTTCCTTGTGTAAATATCTGTGTATTTTCATGCAATTATGCTGTGGCAACAAGTGAACGTAAAAGATCGTAACACTTATCAGCTTTCTGCTTATGGGTTATATTTAACAAAAAAAAAAAGTAGTGAAAGTCACTTTTAACAAAAGGCAACAAGAACATATGTTTTGGCAAATACAAATTATTTTAAGACAATAGTCAGCACAAATGTACAATTGTAAATAAAAATCACTATAACACATCATTCATCTATTTGCATACTCAAGATTAAAAGACATCTTTGAAAATTCTCCCTGAGAAATAACAAAATCTTTTTGTGAGGCTATTGGTTTACAACCATTTCAAAGTTTCAAATAAAAAGCTCATCTACCCTAGAAATGCAAAGTCTGAAAAATGAAATAAGTCTAAAATTGGAATGCTTATTACCAGTACTGATCTTAACATAATTTGGCAGTGTAACACCATTCTACATCAATTGGTCACAGCAACAAAGTCTGGCTTTCAGATCCATCTGATAACGACACCTTTCTAGAAACCCAAGAATACAATGCTGCTTTTCTTAAGAGTCAGGAGGCCTTAGTACAGTACACAGATGAGACCTTGAAATATCCAGAGCTGTTCCTAATTATCAGTGGAGATGAAGAGTCATGTATGTATGCTTCAAGTTTTACCATTTTTATGGGTTTATAATTTTTTCATAAGTGGACTACTTTGAAAATGCTTTAGAAACAAACACTGTCTTACCAACTTTGCAATTTCACAATTACACAAGCTATTCCTAAAATTTAACATGTAGTTTTAGAAGACAAAAGTCTTTATACTAAATCTTTCAACCTCACTAGCCAACTGCAACTTGCCAAGGGAAGTTCAGAAACAGAACCATTCATTAGAGAAATACAACGTTCTGCATCAGGCAGCCCACAGAGATTCAACTCCAATGCTAAACCACATGTAGCTTCAATTGCCTTGATCACGTACCTAGTGAGGCTTGATGTCATCCACAATTAAAATGTACATACATCATATTTATTTGTTTTCCTCAATGTGTGAAGCATGCCTCAGGTTACTATAATCCATTTCAAAATATTTTTATTGCCAAATCCACTAAGTAAGGTCTTCTTTATCTACAAAAAGCTTGCTAAAATTACTTTACTGGCCCACAAAACTCCAAATGTTAAAGTGTTGTTGAATACAGCTTCAAAATTAGAATTGTTTTATTATTACAGCCCATTACACACAGTAACATGGCATACTGAGATAATACTGCTTCTGTTTTAAAAACAGGTAATTGTAGAAGTGTAATGGAAATGCAGCTAATTAACCTAATTAACAAAGAGAAATACATTTAAATTGTTCTTTTATCAGTGAAGAACCACTATACAAGTCTGGTTTTAATTATTTTAATGTAGGTTAATCATTATCACACTCTTTACTTCCTCCTTCAACGTTTAACAAGAAAAAGAGCAGAAAGTAGTACTGCTCTTTATAAAACAGAAGGTGGAGGGGGGGGTGTTGCATACAAAAATACAGTAAATATTCATCAAAGATAGTAGAGTTTTACTCAAAATCCAAGAATAGCACACAAATATCTTAACTTTTTTATTCGTTTTGCCTCCCAGTAACTTTCCAACTGAAGTAGTTAGTTTACAGATTATTTTCAGTTCATGGTCTGCCCGCAGTTTACAGATTATTCTCAGTTCATGGTCTGCCCGCAGTTTATATGTCAGCTCCCTATTCACAAATTGCCATGAGGAACAAATAGCATCAGCAGAGCAAGTTAGTGGCAATAAATAAAAAAAAATAAGGACCTTATAAGCATCAACTTTAAACTAAAAGGTAGATACAAGAGACATCATATTTGATTATGGAAATCTACCAATAAAAGTTTTTTTGTGTTTTGGGGTTTTTTTTCTTCCCCCCGTTTTTTTAGTACTAAAATTTACCTACTGACCAGCCCATCTACGAGAGCTGTGGCAGATTCTTAGGTGCCGAAAACACCGACTGACTTTTCTAAATTACCATCTGCTGAAGTGCAGCATGATCCCAGGACTCACCTGGGTATGGAATACCAAAAGTAACAAAGGACAAGCAGTAATCAAAGCATAAATCAGGTAAACTTATGGCCGTCAAGCACACAGAAGAATGACATGTCCAGCTAGGTAGTTTGCTGTCTTCTTCAGGCTGCAGACAGAACCACATTTGGTCACTTCGCAGCAGTTCTATGAGGTGGCACTTTCTACTGGAAACTGCCATTTTGTGTCCTACCACTTGAGCTGCCAGCAACAAAAGTCTGATTGCTTAAAACAGCAAACGACTTCAAAAATAAAAAAGTATGCTTGCTGACTATCTGCAACAATGATTTAGGATATAAGAATTCATTTCAAAGTAACAGAATTGGTAAAAGTACCACCACAGGAACGTATAGAACAACGGAAGAAGCATTATTATATTACAAATATCTCATTATATTACTGAGCACTAATTATGTTTGGGAGCACATCTTCAGAGATCAACACTTCTGTATTTTCTCCATCAGGCACTATTTCTAACTATAAACCCACTTAGAAATAAAAGACAAGAAAACAACGTAGCCATCGACCACAAAAAATAAATCATTATTTGGGTACAACTAAAAGGAGTAAATATCCTTGTTATTCCCATGACTTCATGCCAAAAAACAGGTCAGAAAAGAGGATTTTATCTTTGTGGATACCAACATGAAACTATAAGAGGATTTGTTTGCTTTATCTTGTAGGCATGTAATTTTTTTTTGTGCAACACAAAAGAAAAGACTTATCTCAGAAGTATCACTGAGCATCATTCTGTAATTGCAATTAATTTTCAAAAGCAAAGTAAACTTACACAGAACATTACCATCCATGAAACACTAATTACGTGAGGATTATTATGTGGTTTTTCAGAATATCATTCTAGAAATTAACATATATCACTTGAGACACTATCAGAAACAACTTCAATCATGTACAGCTTCACAAGTAGTATATATGGCATTTTGCAACCCCAGAGCCCAGCCAGAGATTTCCTTTTTTTAATATTATCTAAAAGTCCCAGAGAAATACTTCTAAAGGCAAATGGACTAGAATTATCCAGAGCATCTTCTCCTTGCTATCTGAAATGCAACATGATGCCTCTCGGATATCCTCAAAATGGAGTGCAAATGATTATTTGTCATTACTGTACTGGCTGTCAAAACACGCAGGAACAGCCCCCTCTCTAGATGGTACAGCTCTGACCACCAGCCAGCTACAGGGACACAGAGGTCTCAGCCACACCTCTGTATCTGCAGAACATTGATTTATCCGGTGGGTGAGGAGGAAGGTTCGGGGAAGGCAGCACCCCCGAGACCTCCCCAGCACCAGGGCGCAGGGAACAGGCACAAAGCGCTACCTGAGCCCTTTCACAGTCCCAAACACACGCAGTTAATTGCAGTCACGCATCATATTCAACAGTTTAAAGCGTTGAAACAAAAGAACCTGTTAAGTAAAGCTGAGATTTATAGTACTTGTTCCTTTCAAAAATTTAATTAAATCAGTTTCCCATTACACAGCAAAGGTGAGGAACTGCTCACAATATATTAAAAGTGCACCTTCACAAGCGTAGCAAACCCGTCAGGGTGTGGTTGCCTCTTGCAAATATTTTGAGTTCTACTGCGCAGGAGCTCGGGTTTAGGGCAGCACAACACAACAGGTCAAAACGCATCCAGAGTTCTCATGCCATTGCCACAACTACGAGGTGTGCCTTTTGGCTCTGCTAGACATACTCTATTATTCAGCCTACTTCGCTTGCCTGTTCAAAGGAAAACATCATCAATGCTTTACAATAAGGCATACAGTAAAGCACCCTGATTGCCATGGAGAGAAGTCCAACCATTTATTATAGGATTTGCTAAAGGAGACAAGGAGCACATAAAAAAATATTTGATATAATCCATCTAAACTGTTCAAGAACACACATGGAAGTTTAGGAGTACAGCAAGATCTCTCATTGAAGGGTCTGAAAGAAATCAAATCCTCATAGGATGCTAGAGCAACAAATCACCTGGAAATTATAACCAACCAACAAATATGAAGTGGTAGATACACAGAAGCAACAAGGTTTTTTAAATGGTGACCAAGGGTGGAAAAAAAAGAAAAAGGGAAGAGGATGATGCACCGATAACCTTTCTCACAGATCTACACTTTGATCTATGCTCATAAACATGGAGTAAACTAACAAACTTTCGTAAAATTTGCAGAGCTAAAAAGTTTGAGAGTCAGATTCGGAACTAGAATAACCTTGTCTGAAAGTCCCCGTGTACAGCTACTGAAGCTTTGCACAGTGATGAGCTGATTGTGAAATAAAACATTAGATGAAATTCATTGCCACTAAAGGCAAGGAAGGAAAAAACAACTGCAAGTGAATCTACATATTGACAGGCTTCACATTTGTTGTTAACCCTTCAGAAAAAGACTTGAAGTCAATATGGATAATTCATTGAAACTATCAGCTTTACACCATCAAAAGGCAAGTGAAGAGAACTGGGATATCTTAGAACGGAAACTAAAACAGAAGTCATTGCCACAAACAATCTGCCACGGTTGTTCTTCGCTGTTTGCAACTCGCATTGTTCAAAAAGATAGAGGGACTAGAGAAAAAGTAACAGAGATACAGCACAGTTTCCATATAAACAAAAAATTATGGACAATTATGGCCTTGGTGGGATGAAAAAAAAACCAAACAACTAAAATCATGAACACAAAACAGGAAACAGTTATCCATGTCATACAACAATTGATGAAATCTCTATAAGATAACCATAGGTTAACAAGGAATTTAAGAGCAATTTTCCTCTCCACAATGTATAATTGTGACCACAGGACATCATCAGGGTCAGAATTATAGTTTGATTCAAGAAGCGAATCCACTGAAGATCAGGCGCTTTTTAATGTTAAGACCCCCAAATGTGTCATCCCTGGCGCTGGCAGTCTCAATGCTAGTAGAACACTATAAAAATATTGTACTGTTAGGTACCATTTTAGCAGTGTTTAAGGTTTCGATTTAACAGTTCCTAAAACTGATACATGTAAATCAGTTTTGATGAATAAGCATCTAAGTCACCCTCAGATTATCAAAAGAAGTGTTGTTCTCTCATTTTTCAGTACATACGATATTCTACATTTCCTGAATACTACCAGAACTTTCTCTTATTAAATCAAAGTTTCCTAGCCACCATTTGGGGTAGGAGAGGGGGTGAAATGTCACAAAGATCACAAATGAGACACCTGAAACTACAGACCAACAACCAAAGTTGAACAACATGCTGCATTAAGAAGCCCCTATAAAACCTGAAACAATTCCCACATATTCCTGTATCATCAGAAGATCCATATTACACCGAACTATGCCTATAATGAAAAAAAAAAAAAGTAGTTTTAAAAATAAAGCCTGGGATACTGACAAGAAGTTAGATTATTTTCATCCACCTAATCTTCAACTGCTCAAGGCTTGCATTCAATCCTTATAAACATCTCTTATTTGTAAAGCACATAATTTAAGATTATGCAACTGCATTATGGCTGCCCCAAAATATGATGTGCTGAAAGCACCAAAGTGTTTACAGATAAAGCTTGCCAAACAATCATTCCATAAAAACCACAACTCAACCACTACTTGAGCTAAACTTGTTCAAACTAGACTGAAATACAGATGTAAAGCATTATGCTCATACTAAATTGCAAAATAAATGCCAGGAAAACAAAAACAACACACCTGTTGGAATGCATTCACAGAAGCAATCTGCCATGCACGGAGCTGGCAGTGATACCTATGCTGTTGTAATACAGATTCAAAAGAGAAGAGAGGAAAAACAAAATGTAACAGTTTCATTACAGGAACACACAGAAAATTCATAAACAGTGTCAGTGGTCTGAGGTGTTTACGTGGGTTGTTTCTCCTCAACCCCCCTCAGAACTTCAGCCAGAAATCAAAAAAGTGACACACTTCAAACAAGAGGGGAAAAAGAAAAAAAGAAAAAAAAAAGAAAAATAATCTACCACCTCTAGATTTCTAGCACAGATTAAACATAACTAGATTATTCTCATCCAACAGCTGTGTTTTGTGTAAAGAGACTTTGTCTCATTCCAGTTCCTAATGTCCAAAATGACCCACAGCAGCCTCAATTAACATCTTGACGCAGAAGCACAAAAAACCAAAAGGATTACAGAACAATTGCATCTGTGAATTTCTCTCAGAATGAGACATCAGCTGGACTATACTCACACGGTTGTATTTGTTACAACTTACCTTCTTGTTTTACAAATAAAAGTTACACAAGCTTTCACATTTTCAGCTCAGTAATTTCCAGTTTGATCCACTGCTCTTTAAAAATGTATTTACTAGCTTTGCTGGTCTTCAGATAAGGCAATATATAGAGACCCAGAAACACCTAAGCTTCCCTTCCCACACTATTTTTAGGATGTGGTTTGATGAGCCAATCTCTTGGTGCAGGTTCTTGCCTCTCTTACTGCCTTCTCAATTGCACAAGTATGTATGAGCTGGGGAGGACAGAGACAGCAAAATGACTCAATGACTTGTGCAGCTGTGACGTGCCAGGGAGAGAGGCCACTCATAGGGCAGTTTCAGGTGTAGATCTGACACATAAGGCACTCCGGTTCATCATTAAGTATATTACATTAAGTTGTGATTCCCTTTCCTAGGCTGTCAAACAGATGTGGGAGACACTTCTCTCAGTGTCAAAACTGGCCTCCAAACCCTGCACTTAAGCACATTTCAGTCTAAGGCACCCATATAAGCTTAGAGCTTTCAAATTAAAAAAAAAAAAAAAAAAACCACACCACACTATATTCTGTCTTAACCATGCATTTCTCCTTTGGCACATAAAACCAGCTCACTACCATTCAGTAAAGAGCTGTCTGGCACACAACAGATTAACAAGGGATATGTCTGTATAGTTTACCTTAGGTAGCAGCTACCTAAGAAACTTTGAAAATTCACAAAATACCCTTCTATCAAAAATAGCCCAAACTGCAATTAAAGACAAAGCATAAACCATTTTCAGGAAGAATAACTCAACTCATTATACTGAAGAGCTTTTCTAAGTACTCCTCAAAAGAAGGCACTACACTACAGAAAAACGTAACATATTCAATAATTTTCTAATCTGCAAGGAGCAAAGAGGACCTAAACTATTGTTAGCCTATCTGTAACAGCACAGTGCATGTTAACAGCACCTTTACTCTTCCCTCAGCTGTCCTTGTCTCAGAAAACATGAAATCAAATCCATCTGCACACGGGCAAAATAGTTTCTGCTGTTCCATCAAGTCAAACACAGAAATTCTTCACATTAAAAAAAAAAAAAAGCCAAATCCATGTTAGCACTACATTGCAGGAATTACATTTTCTTTGGTAGCAATAAAAGAGCTTCAAAGTGTAAAGTCACCCCACTGGTAAAGTCCATTTTGCCACAGGATGGTCTTTCCAGGGCATCAAGACCCTTCTTAATTCCTACCATGTGTTTTTTAAACAGTCATTCTACTTTTGAGTCCATTAACAGAGTCCACAAGAAAAAAAGGTCAGAAACTGTTGTGATGAATCACCTACAACTATGAACCTAACGAAGTGAAATAACAGAAAAATCCAGATACGGTTTAGCTATACATTGTGGAATAGATCTTCAAAAGTAATAGATGGTTTTATTCCCAGCCCACTTCTGTTCAAGTTCCTTCACAATGTGAGCTTTCTACTCCATGCCAAAAAATTATGAGGCAAAACTTCAATATCTGAGAAGAAAAAAAAAATAAAAAACAAACCTTTTCAAATTCAAATGAAATGCATTTTGCAACATTTCAAACCGAAAGGAACCCTGAAGTTATTCCTCAGTAATAGTCATGACCTCCATATATTAAATATACTAAAAATGCCCTGCTTCCCTCAGGTTTCATAATCAACATGGCACTTCTCTTTATTTTTACATTTCAAAATGAACAGACAGCAAAAAATTCACCTCCTCGCCCTCAACCACCTCAGCACTCTGTCACCATATATCTGTACTGTGGAAAGCCCTTCATGTCTGCCAATACAATTTTCCGGGTTTAAGTATTTAGAACTATGATGATGCCTTATGCTGGAATGGAGAAAGACTGAATTAGACTGCAGTCTTTACCTTTCATAATTTCCTTTGTTCCTTCCACTTACACAGCAGGAATTGGCACCTTCTATTTTACAGTAGCCAGATATCCACAAAAGTAAGCTTTATGCAAGATAAGTGAATTCTTACCCTGCTCCTTTAGATAGTTGTAGGTTCAAAAAAAACCTTCATATTTTCATTCCTGTCAGAGTTAACACCTGGTCAAGTACAAAGAATGCTTTTCACCTAAAATATACCAAAAGTTGGAGATTTGATTTCATGGCAACAGCATCATGACACACACACACAAAAACCACCTTCTTCCGAAGTAAATATTCTGTGTGTTCTCTTCTTTTGTAAAAAACTTATCAAGAAAAATTTTTGTCACAGTTGCAACCATATAAGCAATTCACAGAGCGAAGTGATAAACTAAGACTACATGGCAAGTTCAATTATGGATGCACCATATGCTTCAATATTCCTTCAGGTATACAAAAGGAATCAATTTGTGCAATTTGTTCAAAACAAAAAAGCCCTTTTGGCAAGATCATCCTTTAGCTGAACCATCAGTTTGAACACTTAACTGCTGAAAATATCACCCGTTCCCCTCCCATAGCAGTAACTTGAACAAGCACAGAAGCAACACAGCTCTGAACCACTTGGTTCTGCTAAAGGAACAGAACAGAAATCTGAAGACTGGAGGAAAACTTGCCAGATCCATATGTTTATTAGCAGAAGTAACCAGCCATAACAATCTTCCTCTGATTACTTAATGCGACCTCTACCAAAGTCTCTCAGCAGTGGTACAGCAGTAGCCTTAGCTCTACAAAGCTACTTCAAGTTTTTTAACTCTATTTCCTCCTTACTTTACAGATGACAAGAACTGCATTTCGGTAAATTCTAAAAATGAAATGTTTATGTCCCAGCAAATGTATACAGCAAAGACATTTCTGGCATACAATTTAACTGAAAGTCATTATCACAATAAAGTGCAAAAATTACAAGCATTAATGTTTATTATTAGCCTTGATTTAAAAATATGGAAATGTGATTGTACCTGGAAAACACATCCTAATATCAGTTTTTTCTTCTTTTTGCAGGCTGGAGTTAAGGTATACCTTTCAGGAGATGCAGTGACAGTACAGTCACACTATAAAGCTGTATGCCCAATCAGTAGCATATTTTTCTTAGTAAAGGCTCTCAATCAAAAGACATCCTGGTACAGGTCTAGAGTTCAAGAGCAGCGCATCCCTCCTGCCCATTAGTTTCTCTCGTCTTCCAGTGGTCATTAGCTAATGGTTTCGTTAATTACTGTTTGATATACTCACTTAGTATGGGTGCACTTATGCAAAGTGGAATTTGGCTTTTAAGAACAGTCTCCTTTTTATCTACTAAAACACATGAAAATCAAGACTAAACAAGGTAGCAGTCTGTATCATGTATTCTCCCACCGATGAAAACAGAAAGACAGGCTTGTCAAACAAAGGATGAAACTCATTAAATTGAACCAATTCTTACACAACACCTCAAAAGCATCAGCTTAAAAAATAAAATGCATCAGCCATGCTGACTACCTGCCACGGAACCTAATGTTGCCTCTGCAGAACAACACCAGCGCCGCCACTGGTGCCTTCTGCTCCTCAGCACTAAACCCATTCTCCTGTTCGCTCAAGCAATTTCACAGCAGTCTGATGAAGTCACAAGCAACTAAGAAAACAGATTTATGAACCAAATGTGAGAAACTTTCAAAACGGGCATCCCTTAGAGTTCCATACATGACGTACGGGGAAGGCATTCAGTTCCCTCCAAGCTGACCCATTACTTTTGTGAAATGCGGATCACAGCCCAAGAGCCCCCGTTCTCCAGGCAGTCCCTGATAAGGGCATTGCCGGAGCTGCCAGGGCGAGACACGCTGCACCTTCTACAAGCTGCTGGCACGGGAAGAGCAGCACGCCCACACTGTATGATTGCCAAGAGAGGAGGCATCTTAACCAGGAACTGACTTTTTTTTCCTGGCAGCTTTTTGGGAGGTTGGCTGGTATTTCAGGTTGAGGGTGTGGAAACCAAAAACAAGAACAAATTTACAGTTGCTAGATTATTTCTCTGAATGTCCCAGTTGGGAAGCCAGAGGCTAAAGAGGAACAGGCCTGCATTCACCTTGGCTGCAGCTGCTTTAAAGCAGCTTTAGTTTCTGTAACTAAACCTGCATTTGGTATATACTGAAATGCAAGTACAGCCAGCGAGATCTTCAAAGGCAAAAATGAACCAACTGCATAATTCACATATTCCAGTCAAGACGTACACTAAATGTTTATCTGGTGTAGACCACTGTCCCAGAAGAAAACAACGACAGAACACAGTTTTAGAATAATTGCCACACATATGCAAGCCTCCCTCTCCACTACAGATTGGCTTAGGCTACAAGTTATAAATCTTTCTAGTCATTCTAATATTTTGCCACTAAGAATATCCAGTTTTAACAACAACCATTTAATAATATACTTAGTGGGAAAGAAAGAAAACTGAATTCAAGTTTATAATACTGCAGTTTTCTTCAGCTTATCCACCCTATAAGCAATTCCACATACAGAACAGTTCAAACATAAAGGAAACTCAAATCTGAAGTAACAACAGTTTTATTTCCCTTTCCTCTTATTTTCATATCCTGATCACCAAGTCTTCAAAATACAAACGCTATTTGTATTTCAGGATATCCAGACCTTCACCCAGAAACAATAACACCTCTACAGCTTCCCATACAAAAGCCACCCCTATTTCATATAAATAGTCAGAGACTCCCCACCCTAAAATGCAGCATTGCTTTCAGACTAGATGATCTTTAAAGGTCCTTTCCAACCCAAACCATTCTGTGATGCTGTGAATTACAAGTATAAACCAAAATGTAATTTGCTGCAAGTTTACTGAGTTTCAGTTGAACCAAACCTACTCTAAAGATTATTTCAAAATTAAGCTTAGGAATCCAAGCAACAAAATTGAAATCCATTAAAAAGAGGCAGAAAGTACCATCGTTAGCTATATTAACATTTTAGCTGATAAGCCTTCCAGTGTTATTTTAAAAGCTCCTGAAGAATGAAGTTTCAGTAGAAAATGCATTTAATAAATTTCAAACTTTAAGCAGTTTGTAACCACAAACACTGCAGGTGCGCTTTTTTTTTTGGTGACATGAAAAGAGCAAAGGGCAGGGGGGCAGTGAGGGGGCAGGCAATGTTCACCTGAACCTGATACGAAAGCAAACTAAGAAAAAGAAAGTTGACATACACTACTCTGACAGTTTAAAAACATGTCCTGGACAAGCAGTTTTAACACAGACCAGTCTCTCATGAACAGTGCACACTTTTAAAAGTTGTTTTAAAGGACAAATTGTAGTTTAGAAAGCCCACACCTAGGACTACAGAAAGCAGGCTGCAGGTGCACTACAAAAATATGTTTGTCCTGTACAGGTGATAAAAGAATAAGCCTTCCTCATGGGAATAAAACTGTAAGAGGTAGAAAACTGGAGTTAGTTGACACTCCACATGACAACCTACATAATTTCACGGTAGATTAAAAGAATCAATTAAATAATCCAAGAAGCATGAAGCCATTCAAATAGGCATTGTTTACATTTTTATTTCATCTGTGTCCACTGATCAAATTAACAGAAAAAAGTGACACTGGCAAGATAGCAAGAGTGGCTCAATTAGACGTAATTATGCCTGATAAATCTTTTCCCATGAGGTGAAAGGCAAGACAGCTGTGACAAGGACAAATCAGCTTGCAGCCTGTGTATATGTCCCGAAACACCACATGGTATCTAAAAAACAAAGCTAGTATTCCAAGCTGCTGACAGCCCATAGCACAAGTTCTGCAGTTGCCAAAAAAACAATGTTGTGCAGGTCCCTGCAAGTTTTAGCTGAAATTAGTGTTCGGCCAAAATCAAAGTCATATGACTGAAAACGTTAGCGTAGGAGAGGCCTGAGCACAACCCAAGGGTTGAATTCTGAATTCTGGGTGACCCGGCCTCCACAGCAGGACAGCTCCTACCACAGCCAGCTCCTGCTCTGGCAGTGCCGTGCAGCCTGCGGGATGCCACAAGCTATTTGGTAAAAATACGTTAGTGGCAATGACAAAGTGTCTTCTCTCACTGGTTCATGCGGAAGATTGATCAACCCTGGACAAAAATACACACGCTGTCGCTTTGCTGTTCCCCACCACTGCTTTGTTCCCATACTCGCCGTTTCCGAGAATGCCCGCTTTCACATTTCTCCCACAGACATTTATTGTGGCATGGCTTCTATTGATTTTAACAATGACACATTAAAAAGTTGTGCAAAGTGCATCCCTGCATGCAGATCAAATAAACAAACAGTAATTTATAAATTGAAAGCTGACAGAAAGAATAAAGCAGGCAGAAAACTACTTTTTCCACTCAAAGTCAGACAACCACGATGGTTTGTTTGATGTCTGGCTTGAAGAAATACAATATAAGGCAATATAACATACCACACACAGCAAAATAACTAAAATGATGTGTGATTACCCCGTTCAATGTAGAAAAAACAGCTTCAAAAAGCAGAGAAATATATTGATTAAATTTGCAGCTGCACGAAACAAGTTTGGCTACAAATCAGAACATCTACTTCAAGCCCGATAATGTAAATAATCCTTTCTGGAAACAGTGATATGGTAAAAAATGATTCAGTCAAAGGTTCCTCATGCATCTAAGAATAAAAATAGACATTTCTGAAAATACACCATCTCAAGCTGTAGGGACGATTAGGTTACGATATCTGCCTTGCAGAGCTTGTCAGCACTGTGCCTAAACCCAGCAAGAGACACTCGCTCTTCTTCATCTCCAGCGAGACCTCAGCTGAACCAGCGTGTCCAGCTCTACACTGCCCAGTATCTGCAAGACGCACCGCAGCAAGTTCAGCAAAAGAGAACAGCGAGCAGTTAGGGGGCTGAAGTGTGCGAGGAGCAAAGACGGGCTGAGACACCTGGGTTTGCTACTCTGCAAAACGCTTGGGGGATCATCTTGCTTTCTACATCTACCTAAAGGAAGATTATAGCGAAGATTAAGCTGAACTCACTACCATTGTACACCTCTGATTTACAGTGTTCATGCTTTGAGCATGAGAGGCTGGACCAATCTCCAGAGGTCCCTTTCAGCCTAAATCAGCTATAGCTCTGAGACTGCCCATCAAAATGTCCATCCCAATTTTGATGCTGCTTTCTGACTACTGAAGTTATTGAATTACTACAGTGCAAAACCACAAGATATCTAGAAAATACTGACTGCACAGAAAGAGTAAGGTTTCTGAAACCAGCTGTGCAGCATCCTATTTGATACAAAACCACCATCATCTAAAATCTGAGCTGTGCTTTAGTTACCATTAGAAGTGGGGTCAACAGAAAAATGAACAGCAAGGCACACAAAATATCACTTTCCCTGAAGAAGTACAGTTCAGACTACAGTACTGAGCTTTTTGGGAGGTACAGAGATGAAGCAATAAACTGTCTTCCATGCATTTTTCCACCATTTTCATAAGGAAAAAAGATCCTGCATCTTCAGAGAAAAAAAAAAAAAACCACAACACACAGACCTCTAGCAGACTCTGACTCACATGTATGCACCAAAACTCTTTAAACACAAGGTTCAGACCTAGAGCATGTGTGTGTCAACCTTCCACAGAAAGACTGGACATTTCTGTGCACACCTGCAGAAGGACTATGTCACCTGCTTCTACAGGCCAGCAGAACACCAGTGATATAGATGACATTCCTTAGAAGCTTTTCAGAAAGCCTAACATATTAGATAAGAGCTATATCGGACTAGTAGATCAAAAAGTGAATTTATCATTCTGTTGCTTATCTAATGGAGAGACCCAAGGAATAACACTAGCTTGGCATTGCTATGTGGCTCACAAACAGAAAAAGAATAGAAATCAAACAATGAAACAATTTCTGAATAGTATTCTTGGAGAATCTTTTCCATTGACAGGCACTGTGCTGAAGCAATGTTCAGAAATACTTAACAACTGCAACAGGTTAAACACCAGAAATATCGTGTAAACATTAAAAAAACCCCATTACTTTGAAGATGACTGAACACTGAAACAGCTCACTCAGAGACTGTGGAGCTTTCATCCTCGGAGATGTACAAAGACCAACTGGCCAGTGTCCCAAGGAAGCTGCTCAGAATGACCCAGCTTCGAGCTGCAGGGTTGGACTAGAAGATCTCCAGAGGTCCCCGACACATAACAACCCAGAACTGCTGAGGTGACCGAGTCTGCAGAGCCAGTGAAGGTCGGCCTCCAGAAAAATGGGAGAGTCTGTACGCCCACATCCATCTGCAGAATCTGAGGTACACTTGCATCATACTTTGTGTATGTTGTTTGATGCCTCTAGACATGATCATATCATAAACTTAAGTTACTGGAATCCAATAATCAAGCCAAGTGAAAACTCCTCAGCTTGTAGAAAATGTAAATAGAACACACCCCTGTTTCTTTGCACACAAAAAAAACACTGAAGGAAACAAGTATTTCTCCCTCTTTCTAAACATTACTGATAAATGCTACTGGGGATTTTTATTTTTCTTTTAAAGATAAAATTTAAATGCAATGCCTACGAAAATAAATGGAATTTTTTAAAAACCTGACATAGATCAAAATAAATTAAAAACTAAATTCAAAGCCATGTCTTTAACACAGATTTTGTCAAAACTTTCCCACTGCTACAACAACAGATGAATCTCCTCACCTTGCACTTTTTGACACTGGAGATTCAGACACATAGCACCCATGACATTACTCAGCATCTCCCATTCTGTTGGAAACTGTCCTATTGGAATTTGAGTATGAAAAAAAAAAAATACACTTAGTCAAAACCCTAGCAGATTGTTTCCCCTTCTTCCAAAGAAAGGTCAAAAGACTTTAAAAGATAAGACCGATTCATGTCTTGAAACATAAATAGCAGCTCGTAGTAGATTCAGGTCAATTACTGGGAACTTTGAATATGTAAATGCCTTCAGAAGGAGATTCCATTTCAAAGCCATGTCTAATAAGACATCCAAATAGAACATTTACGATACCATTAAAGTATTTTCCTGTAATGGCCCTTTTTTAAAAAAACATTCGCCAGATTAAAAGATTTGTGGTTTTATATCAAGGAAATTTAAATGAATTCAAGAAAGAATCTGCTTCACTGGGACTTTTTTCTTGCTCTCCTTTGACAAACTAGAAACAGGCTTTGTTTTTGGCATAACATTAAGAATAGATAATGAACAAAATAAAGATAAATGTAATGAAGATTAGTGTTTACCACATCTAAAAGCATCCTTCCACAATTTAGGCAATAGTGGTTGTACGATGCATGCAAAGAGCATCACTTTAATCATTCAAACACTGAATAAAAATAAATAGTATTTGAAGTTACTCACTAGTTACAAATTTTTTAAAAATGTAAAGTTTCTCAAACATTTGTCAAGATAAATTCATCAGCAATTTAGAGAAGATGAAATGGTGGTTAAACAACCATTGACAGCAAATCTCTGCAGTACCACATCACCAACGATGGTAAGTTTGAGCCAAATGAGACTTAGGCACATGATCAAATTTTTTCAAGTGTGCCAGAACATGATATCAAATTGGTATCAGTGGCAGGAAAGTGCTTGTTATCTAATCCAGTATAGAATCACAGTGGTCTAAAACGCTCAATGCAAATAAGTCATGCTGCAACCTGGCATGTATTTTATTTTGGCTTTAATTAAAGCAAACAGAATAATTTATGAGATTAATACTTTACATATGACCACTTTACTTCTTATCCAGTATTGGGAGTCCTAAAGCCCTGCTTGTAGCATTGTTAAACCAATGTTCTAACTTTGTAGCCTTAAGATAAGTTTGGATATGTTATTACATACTCTTCCCACCAACTAACATAGTTTTCTGCACTATTTTTCTCTTCTCCTTTTACCAAGAGGAAAGTTAAAAGCGTTATGTGTTGCAGCAGCTCTACAGCCCAACACTCCAGTGCTGATTGATGCTGAATGGCTAAAAAAGGTTCACGCTTTTTGACAGACTATTGTCACCTAAACTGTAAATCTATATTATCATGGCACCCAAAAAAAAATGAAAAGTTATTATCCCAGAGAATACACGAATCCTCATGGTCTAGTATTAGGCCTTTCAAATAGTCAGTGCAACTGAAGAGACTAGTATTGTCCTCGACTCTTGAAGGGAATGGGGATCAAAGATCTCTGCTCTCAGGAGCAATGACAGCTTACTGAGCCCAGACTGCACATCATATGGCAGCTTCCGAGATCAAGAGGATGAAATGGAGGGTTGAATGGCAAGGAAAGGAGTCTGGCCCCCTTACTGCTTCACATGGTGCTGCTGTCACAGCCAACTTAGGTCAATATATAGCTTATTTAAACACTTCCCCTCTCTGATATACATAGACACTTTGTTTTGCCTCCCTAAAAAGGGACATAACTCACATTGCAAACCTACCTTGTAATTAATCCCAAGTTTAAAAATAAATCATTATAAATCCTGCCTTACCTGCAGCCTTATTGTCCAACACTCAAAAGTGTTGCAAGTGGAGAAGATAAAGTCTTTTCCCAAAGTGCAGATGTGCTCTTTGGATGGTCTCCCAGAGACCAGAACAACTAGTCTCTGAACCCCTTGACTAGGTACCAAATCAACCTGCTTGGCTTCTCAAACAGAACAGAAAGAATCTGGACAAGAAAAATGCCAAAGTTTGAGCTGGTCATACAAGCAAAAGCAAGAACAAATAAAATCTTTCATATCCATTGCATCACCTCCTTTCAACAAAGCCTTACAGCAACTTGCCAGTAAACACCAGTCAGTTGAGAGAGGAAGCTGGGAGCATCTGGCAACACTGAATTGGTAGGACTGCGACAGAGCAGGATCCCATTTGTGTTTGTGCTCCTCTGATGGATGTTTGCAGGATGAGCCTGGCCTTAAAAGACTCATACATCTCAGGAGCACCTGGATAAGATTATTCTTGAGAAAAGCAGGTATGAGAAAGCTACTGGTAACCAATGTTCCATTTTTCATCAATAACAGCTACAACATAAGGGGCTGAAGAAAGACATTTCCCTGATACAAAGTGATTTCTTAGACACAAACACAAAAAAGAAAAAACAAACAAAACACCACACACAAAACCAAACCAGCCACACACCAACACAAAAGCTGTTCACACAATAGTACTGTGAACAATTCTGGAGAAAAGGGGGGGGAAAAAAGCCCTCACAGGACACTTAACTATCAAAACTATTAAGCAGTCTCAATACAGATTTCACTTCAGGCTCCTCCAGCGTTTCATCATCTGCAGTTTATTTTTTGAAAGGAAGACCTAACAGAAGTCTATACATGAACTATTATAACAAAGTGTGGTACTTTTAAATCTCTCTGTCATACTTAACCAGATTTGGTAGCTCCAGCTGAAGTATCTCCCACACAACTGTGTTTACCACACAGCTTCTTTAGCGACTAACAAGATCTCCATGCATGCTGCAGCTCTTGCCACCACTGCCTCAATCTCATCCAGTCTTTTCATACAAAGCCTGTTCAACCCCAGGTGCGCATAAGGGGCTAGAACAACAGCCTTTGAATTCAAAATATTTAGGAGACTGGGGAGAAGGAGGAAGTGTTAGAGAGGAAAAAAAGCAAACAAGCAGGCATGCACACAGCGTAACCATACAAGTTAGTTTCTACAGAAAACCGAAAACTTTGAGGGCAATCCTGCCTCAAATCTGTTATCAGAAATCCACGATACAGACACTGTGCAATCCCAGCAGTGACTGCCACGCAGCACAGATACTCCAGCTAGCTTTGAGCTAAAGAACACTATCCGCACATTTGCTAGAACTAGATGAAAACTTAAATGGAAAATCTGCAGGAGTGACAACATGAGGCACATTGGCCGACTCTCAGAAGGCACAGCATCAGCACAGACATTCTCTGAAGTACAGCCAGGCAGTGCTTCACATGTAACTTTTGAACACAGGTCTTCCTGACAACAATTTGAGAGCCCACAGCAGATATTAATCCAGATATAAAAGAATACTTTACATATATTTTAATGGCCTCAGATTTGACAGTTTCTACACGTTTCATTTACTCTTTTTGTGTGCAGTCCATTTTATTCTTTTTGTAGCTTTATACACTATCTCATTCTCTATTCCTACCAGTCAAGATGCATAAGAGTTCACTAAGACACGGATGTCTAGCAGGCAACTAAAATCAAAAGCAATCTATTCCAGTTTTACTTTAATTTGTAGCAATTTGGCAACATTGATCTTCTGACCTTTGAGCTAAACCCGTTGGACTAACACCGGGGCCAGAAATGCAAGAACCACATTAGCCTTCCCCTTCAGCAGGGCTTACCAAGCTCAGGGACAGCATTGTGCTGGTCGGTTCATACGCAATGCTGTGTCACTGCTAGTAAATGCCATGCAGATGCAAGCCACCAACTCAGCAGTGCCGCATTATGCCACGTAGGCACTGTGAGCTAAAGCTATAACAATAAATCAAGTAAGGCCAGTGCATAGGTTTGAGCACTAACCCACAAGTGTCCATACCAGTAAACTGTTATCACATGCTCCAGCATGGTTTTGTTCAAGTTTATTAACAGACATTGATGTACAGGAGATGCCACAGGCCTATGGGCTGTTCCCAGCAAACAGGAGGGGGTTCAGCCATGCAGAGCCCCTCTTCAGAGCAGAGAACAGGCTGCAGACAAGTACAGGCAAAGTCCCTACATTCCTCAGAGCTGGCTCAAGAGCCTCCAGTACAGCTTCACAGCTAGTTATGAATATATTTGTCCATACAAAGAGGAAACCTAAAGCCCAAGGCAGCTTCTGCTCTGAACATTATTACAGATTTCTCATGCATGTACACAAAACCACTTGCTCAAGGGCATCTGCATTTCCTTATTTCACAAAGTCAATGAGGTAAACTAATGAATGAATGTGAGGCACTGATATTACAGTAATGTCACATCAAAATACAATCTCATTAGTATCCATAAATGAGTAAAGTCGAGTGCACTCGATGCAGAGCAGCACAATTACCATGCAACTACACCGCACCACATTAGCTATGTATATGATTCCGTATTTTGCCTAAAATATCAGATTAGGGCTCTGGCCCTTGCCAGTCCATGGAAGTACAGACACAAGTATAAAATACTTACATATTGTCAATGTTACAGTTATCCTGACTGATTCACCTTCCTTCCCCCCCCCCCTTCCTTTTTTTTTAAATCAAGTTAGGTAGTATTATTGTCCAAAACTAAGCTGGGGGGTATAAGGAAATCAAACTATCCCAGATGTAATTGCTTCTACCACCAGTAGAAGCAACTTACAAAACCTTACCCATACACCCTGCTTCTCTCCAGCAGCAGAAAAGGAGCCGATCAGATCACGTTAACTTTACCAGAAGCAACAGCCTTCCCCTCACATGTAATCAATGACACTGAGACAACTGGTTTTTGTTCACAAGACAAGAAAGCCCCAAGAAGAGAGCAGTCTCAAAGCTGTATACTACTATTTTAACAGTCCCTGCAGCCACATCTCTGACCTTTCAGAATCTCAGACAGAAGAGGCAACCTGAGACCAGAGCCACTTTGTAATTACCTTTCTTCTGGGGAAGAGTCAAGCAACTTTTCAGTACAACTATTCAATGAGATCACGTCAGCAGTTGAATTTCACAAGTAGTTTTATTAATATTGCATATGTTCATCTCAATGACATCTAGCAACATGGTTATAAACTGAACAGCCATGGCACTCCAATAGTAACCTAAATCTTCAATTCCAATTTTTGAACACAGGGATAAACACAACACATTGCCTTGCAACGCAGGGTGCCGTTATTCAAGCAACTAACCAAACTGAAGTTTCCATATATTTCAAGAGCTTTTGGCAACTCAGCTGAGTACTAAAGTGATAACAAAGAAGGGCTACAGCAAACAAGACAGCTACTGCTATCAACATTTTGAAGTCAGAAACTCAGTGCAAACAGGAAAGTCAATCAGCACTAACACAAGATTCAAAAAGAAAAAAAAACAACCACCTTTACAAAGACGATTTTTCTGCCCAGGAAAATTGCCTTGAACTGCTAAGATGGAAAGGTTTTTGTACATCCTTTATCAGCAACAAGAAAATAGCATAATGAAGAAACTAACCACTATTTAAGGGTATTTTGCATTATACTACGCATACAACTACCCCATTTTCAAAAGTACTATTAAACACTAACATCAAATTACCTGCAAGCACATAACACCCACATACTGTCAACAGAGCCAAGAGGTTTTGTCGCCACCTGTAAAATGTTACTGAAATAGAGCAACACTGCTCCACAAGCCATTTTCTTCCCCCATGTAAAAAAAAGTGAATACGAAAGATTGCACAACCAGGTACCACTGTCTATGGCTACCCTTCATGTACTTATCTGTCACAAGCAATGAAGTTCTAATTTGTAGCTAAGTTTCAAGTAAGAATTCCTTCTAGACATCTTTTCTGGCAATACCTGAAAAAAAAGCAAGTCATTCCAAAGATAAGCAGGATTCAAATTTAAGAGACCAGTCACAGTTGGAAGCATTTAGCTTCACCTGTATACAGTTCTACTGATTCTCCTCCCACCTCCCTTCAAATACATCTTCAATTCTTCCATAAGTTTTAAAGCTAAAAATATCACAGACATCTTCGAACCCTTCTTTTCTAACACTCAGGAAAAAGAGGGAGAAGGAGAAACAGAAGGTACAATCCACTTGTTCACACAGTTTCAGCTCCAACATTTAAACACAAGAAACTGCTTTTTCAGTACTGTTATCTTCCAGAAGGTAAGTCTAAGTCATGCTTATTCTGGATGCTTTAATGCCAGGTCAAATGGAAGCTCATTGTTCTGCCAAAAATCTTTTAGTCCTCCACATTACAAAAACTGACAACAGTAAAGCAAACTACACTACAACAATTTACAATTTCTCCTATCTGAACCAATTTATTTCTACCTAAATAGTCAAAGATCTAAAAGTTCTCACTGTTATTACCCTCTCCAGGTTCCCTAATGTTCATGACACTACCTTCCCTTACAACCTGTTCCAAACAAGTAAGCGATCCACTAGCTCTCAATTTCATCAATTATTTCTTCAAGGTTGACCCTTGTTAATTAAAATTGGCTTTTCCTACTACATGTAACTGAAAGATGAAATTAGGATTTTATCTACAAATTCCTTCCTCAACTGCTCCTTGATTTCTCTCCTTTTACCAGTTTGTGATGCCTCTTATCTAGGCCCAAATCACTTAATCCCCCAACTCAAGAACCCGAAGAAACCTGTCACCTAAAGTTTGACTGCATCATACTTGGAAATATTTGGCAGCTACTACAAATTGCTTTGGGTTTGTTTCTAAGCAAAGTGGAGGTTTAGAAAAAATAAGGAACAGCAAAAGTGTCCTCCTTCCCCCAGCACTTTAGATATTTTCTATCTCAGAGCATTTTGTACTTTCACAAGAAGCAATGTCCACCTTGCTACCCTAACCCTTATTTTTCATGCAGTTGGGTCTACACAACTGCTAAATCGCTTTGAGTGAAATTGACTGCTCCTCTCGCCTCATTTCAGTAAAGACACATTGTATCTCTTAATTAAAGGCCACATTCACAACATTTGCACTCTCAGCCTTGGAAGGCATAAAGTTGTTGGCAGTTTGAGGTAAGTCATTAGACTTAAGATCCAAGCTCAAAAAGATACTTCAATGATGCAAGAATGAAAAACCTCAGTTGAGGTGCTCAGGTACGTAAGCACTCACTTGCATACTAAAAAATTTAGATTTAATGATGCCAGCAATCAACAGATAATGACTTCTGTTAAAATAACAGTGATGAACACCCTTTGCAACATTTAATTACTGCTTATTATCATACCTTTGTTTTACTGGAGATGTGCTTTAAATTACCAACAAATTCGAAAGTCTTTACTGCATCAACACTACATATATACAAGTGATTAAATCTGGAACATACAGCACACTGTTGCACATTCACACCCCATCCTAATGCTGTTGTTTGAAGACAGAATAACCTCTTCTGTTCTCAAATGTCATCTAGTATTTTAATTAACATTAAAAGTTTTCTGCCTAAAAGTAGAAGTACAATAGTACAGGAATAAAATTTTAAAAGCCTTGACAATTTTAGCACACTATTAAAAAAATTAACAACTATGTGGTTCTGCAGATCTTCTGGCTCTGTCTAGATAGGGAGGCAATTGTACAATAAGGCAAGAATTAACTTCCGGCTCTCAAATTATTCCATAGAGCTTCTCAAACAGTCCAAATTGCAAAGTGGAAGTGTCAGTGTCAGGCAGCACTCCAGTCCCAAAGGCCATTCATTTCACTGCACACACATGCCCTAAAAACCCACAGAGCCCAAAATCCCAAAAAGGCCTTTTCAATTTTGAATGAATGGCATGTTTTAAGATTGTATTAGCATTTTCCTTTTGTTTATATTGACAAAAGTATCCTAGCAAAATCCTCCTATGGTCTCTCTGTATGGCAATGCAATAAACAATACCAGATTTGGGACATCATGGGAATTCCCAGAGTTAAGCACAAGATGCTGACTGCCCTGCAAGATGCTGCACAAGTCAACGGGGAAGGGGGGGGAATTAAAATTACCTTTCTGTCAACACTGCCTTCTTCGAGGACTGCAAAGAAGGGAAGAGTGAAGAAAAAAAAAATCCAAGGAAAGGACAAACTACATAGATTTACGTAAGTTCTCCTACCTTTTCTCACTTCTAAATGTTTGTTTTCAAAAGCTGGGGGAAATCATCAGATTTCACTCTTTATTCTGGCTGCTGTTACAATCAATACAGTTCAGTCTATTGAACTAGTTTATTATGAGTCATGCAATAAGCTGATAAATACATTTGCAAAGTAAAAGCTCAGTGCCAGTATCATGTAATTCATAAAAATATGTTTATTTTCAAGGCATGAGAATGTTAAGCCATAGGTTTCTTCTGTACAATTATGCAGCACTTCTGCATGGACTGAAAGCATAAAATCAATTTCAGCCCTTTCAATTTGGGAAAGAAAAAAGATACAGTGGTAGAAATCTAAACGGCATCCATTGGAAACAGGGATGGCCCTCAAAGATTTATTTGGTGGAGTCTCATCTTCTGACATATGCAACATTTCCAAAATAGTATCAAACATTTTAGTTTTCAAAACATTTTTTTTTTAATCAGATTGGTAATTCAGAAATTGAAAAGCCTTGTCCGCAAAAATAAAGAGATCTTTAAAAAGTTCAGAGATAAGAACTGTAATAATTTTTGTGTAACACTAACACATTTAAGCCTACAGTTTGAGTTTCATCAGCGATTGTATTTCTTTTTCTTTTAAACGTGGAGACAAAATCATGCTGCACTTCAGAAATGTGTGGAAAAAAATTTAAAAAAAAAAAATCACCACATACTCTGATTTTTGCCAGAGTTTCTTCAGCAAAAGCAAATTTGTGCTCTGGACCTGCAAAAATATAAGTGTTCGAGATGCACAGGTTTCCTCTTGTGCGAAAATAAATAAATAAATCACCCTCCTTTCTTGCCAGCCCACAGATAAAGGAAATCGGGTTTCCTGTTGCAGGTTTGCAACATGAGAGCCAGCACTAGGAAGCCATGACAGACTGACACCGGCGGCAGCGCTGCTGCCCAAGCAGAAGACAGGACAGGGGCTGGACACCAAGGTAAAACTGGTTCACACTAAGAGAAAAAAAAAATGCTATGAGTACAAGCATGATCTTTATTTTTAAAAGTTCTTTGAACTGTATCTACACTAGCATTTTGTTTTGGTGTGCACAATCTGGATTCCTCCTAGAGGAAACTAAGCTAGAAATTCCTCCCCAGAAGTGCAGCAAACCTGGCCCAACCCTCGATGGTCATAACTGTCCAAACCGATAAACCACATCTGTGCTGGGGACATCCAATTTAGTAGGCCAGACTACATTCTGTCTAAAGGAAAATTACTGAAATACTAAGTGTGTCGATCTGGGAGACTCGCCACCCTCACCTTCAGCCAGAGATCCACTTCTACTCCGCCAAATTATTTGCCAGTGTAAGATCAAGTGACAAAGCCAAACACTCAGATAGCAATACAGAAGTCAGATGAAGGAAAGAAGCACTCTTTGAACCAGAAAGAAAGGGGAAAATAGTTATAAATCAGAAAATTATAATCTCTCTTGTAAAACACCAGCCATCATGGACCTGCACCAAATACTTCATATGATAGTGTGAAGTTACCATGTTGAGCGAGCGTGAAAACCAGTAGCTTATTACAAAACAAAAAAAAAAAAAAGGCAATACAAAAATACAATTTCAGTCATTTCAAAAAGCTGCAAGAACAACGTAAAAAATGTTCTTGAGGCTATGCAACTTTAGGTCAAACCAACAAACGTAGGTGTTTAAAAAAAAAGTTAAAAGAGTTAAAGAGAGCTGTCTGTATTACCACCAACAAGAAAACCCAAGATACCTATCAGCGCTGCTGACGTGAACAACCGGCATACAGAAAGTTCTGCTACCACAGCAGTTGTTCCACAGATATTATCTGCTACTATTAAAAAAAGTTCTGTATTAATCCAATTTCACATCCCATCAGCATATAATAAGCCTGTCATTTGAATTAAAAGGTCAAAAGACAAGTGATTTAGCTGATGGTGCTCTAAAATGCATGGTGACTCGAGAAATTCAAAGAGCAGAGCTGCGCTACAAGAGCACCTCTTGGCACCTCCTGGAACCCCACCATCCGCTGCAAAGAGACAAGCAGCAAAGCGAGCTACAGAGCAAAGGAAGATGCTTGGCAATTTCCCCCACCCAGAAACGAAATAGTGAAAATTCACAAAATAGTGCCAGCCAAGTATTTTAAATATAACTAAGTCTCCCAAGCAGACTCAACAAGCAACTTTTCCCTAAATCACACTCAACTTCTGACCCATGCTTTCCAGCATGCTGGAATAAGAGCTTGCTTTCTGCTGATTTTGGCTAGCTGAGGTTTTTAATCCACTATAACATCATCAATTGAAAAAAAATAAGATATATTTCAAGATTAACATGAAATGCTTTCACTAAGATAAAAGTCCACATTAATGTACAAGTTCAACATTTGCATAAAAACCACTCTCCAAGGTCTAAATGAGTACTTACAGGTTAAAAAAAAATTATTACCTCAAAAGGTAAACAATCAACACAAAAACCGAATGAAAAAAAAAAAAAAAAAAAATCACCAAAAGGTTTTCAAGCACTGAAGGTAAACCATAAGGAATAATTAAGAACAATCCAACTTTAGAACAACTACATGCTATATGCCAGTAGTTGCAATTTTGACAACTTATGAAACAAAACTTGGTCTTCAAAAAGCACTTCACTAATCTTTAACAGCCATCTGAATAAAGCATTCTTCCCTTTCTACAGAGCCTGAGACAAAAGCCAAAAGAATATTAAAACATCAACAAACAATTCAAAAGTGCCTCTCAGGCCTAAGCATGATCCACTATGCCCAGTAACAATTCTTCTTTCTGTATTATGGTTTTAAATAACCCACATTCAGAAAAGTTCTGTACAGCCATGCATTTGTCAGGAACTTGATGTGTCTCAAAAAAACAGACATCCATCCATCCATCTGTCGTGCAGGGAGCAAGAGCCGCAGCATCCGACATGAGATTAACTCGTACGAATAGACAAAGTCACGATTTATTTTGATCTTACTAATCAAACAGAAGTTTTCAAGAGAGGAGCCACTTACAGACTCAGACTTCTGAAACACTGACAAATACTCGGTTAGCAATCACACAATTCACCAACTATCAAGATTATGAAAAGTGTTATGTCACCACATTCAAATGAAGTGTTCCTTAAAACATACTTCCACAGAGAAAACAAAGACTTGTAAATGCTTAGCATAAAAGACATGTGGCAGAAACTAAATCAAACAACCCACCCAGCAAACTGGTGCCACGAAATTCAAAATTACAGAAACTAAGAAAATGACATAATTTAGCTTTATACATGCAAAAACAGACTTGTAAAACCACTTTATCTTCTGATTCATGTTCAAAAACAGTCCAATAACCAATGAATTCTAGTGCCTCTGCGACTCCTAAAGGATTTCCCAAAGTTGAGAGTACAAAACTAGTACCAAAGCTACCATCAAAACTGCTACAAGACCGTGTTAGTCTTGCAGAGCCAACTGCATAAGGATTAAAAATCATTAGTCAAAACCATTAAATTATTGTCACTCAGCCTCACCCATGGCCACATTCTGTAGGTTTGCAACTGTGCCTTCAGCTAACTATTGCTGGTAATGTTCCACTGTCAGAAAACATTGATTGCCTTTCGTTAAAGAAATAATATCTCAACTCTCATAGGCCCATAAAATCTCACTTTAGAAACCTCCAGCTTGAGAGTCTTTATTCCAATGTTAAACTGAGTTCAGTGAAATATAAAGCTTAGACTATTTTAAAGTTGCTATTTAGAGGGATATACTTGAAATCAAGTCACTGAAGTCATATCTCCGTGGAAACATAAAAAACAGAACACTATAACATTTTCCCTACCACTCACAGATACTTAACATACAATTAATTTTACATGCCAAACCAACAGAAGCCTCGCCTAGCAGATTTAATATACAAATTTATACTGATTAAAAAAACGAGTAACTACACTTTCTATCACTGTATTTGTCACAACTTATTAACAAGTTAAACGAACAGGTGTCAGAACAAATGAATTTAAAAAATCTAAAAGACAGATAGTTAAGTAAACAAAACAAAGATATAAAAAGATATTAACAGATAATTGAGTAATATCTTACTGACTTTTAAAATATTTAAATTAAGGAGCAACTGAGGAACAAAAGGAATCTGCCTGAAGCTAAGCAAGCCAAGGAAACAACAAATCAAAATTGTTTGCCAACTAGCCAACACTTTAGGTCAACGAAAATAAATTCAAACCTCTAAAAAATGTCAGAATTAGGGAAGCCAACTTGTGTGACTGAAATTTTGATGCAGGCAGATTTCCCACCAGTAGCAGCTAGAACTCAATGGCTTGCAGCAACCCCCTTGCTGAAGGCATTAAGCTACTGATACAGAGAAAACTCATTCTTCTCTAGAACAGACCTGGCATGCTATAGGGCAAAACAGACAGAGGAATAGAAGAGAAATTCAAACAGGCCTCAACCCTTTCTCTTACTAGCCTACCTCTCATTTTCCCAACGTATATCCAAAATAATCCTCCTTAACTGGAAGAACACGACCTTACTAAAATTAAAAATAACCATTAGGAATATTTAAGTTTTGTTCTCCTACCTTAGAAATAAAACAATGTGTTTATAGTGACAGATGATAATTCTGAAACAGACATTTTAAAGGATGTATTTGAGACATTTCTGAAACTGAGAGGACAAAAAGAGCTACATAAGAACAAAAAAAACTCAAAGCAGCAGCAGAATGCTTACAATCATGATAAAAAAAAAAAAATCTCTTTGAAAACCTGGGAGGGGGAAGAGGCCCCATTTGGACACGGTTTTTAAAACAACAGCTACTCACAAGTTAATCCCAAACATTAAAATAACTTTTCAGATAAACATGAAAGGGGGAGAAGCTCTTCAAACCCAGAACCAATTATGCATGAGTGAAATAACAATCACATATTTTATTATAGAAAAAGCAGATTATGAATTATACACATCTTTATTAAGTTTTTATTCCTTATTGCGGCTCCACACTGTCACAGTTCTGTGTCAGTGCCTACATCTACACCTGCTCACATTTTTAATCAAGCAACTTTTGCAGCCCTACAACAGAGCTGACATCCCATTTTGCTTCTAACTTCATGAGCTAAGCGGTTCTATGAACCACAACTGAAAGTAGCAACATTAAAACCAAGCATTTTATTAGCATCAATAATACCTTCTTAACACACTGTTGAGCAACTAAGTGCACTCCTTTAATCAACTGGCCATAAATAAATCCTGTTAAAATGAGGTAAAAAAAAAATCTTCTGTTCCTAGTTACCTATCAATAAAGTAAGGACATAGTATTTACGCAAAGCGTTCAATCATGAAACTTTTCTTTTTCGGTTTACCTAAATAGAACACATGCATTTTTATAACCAAGAAAAAAAGAAATCTGAAGTTCCCACACTGTTTCTGGATTAATAACTGGTGCGGCATCTGATGGCCTGAAGCATGAAAGCCAATACAGTGAAATACAACTTACAGATCTCTGTGATTACAACTGCCACAAACTTCTACCTTAGTACTTTCACCTGCCTCTCCCACCACTCCAGCTGAAGGGCAAGAGAGGTTAGCCCAGTAACATCTTCCAAATAAATAACAACAGAACTCTCCACCAGAGAAAACACAGATGCTTATTATCCAGTTAGTACTTGCAGTGACAACAGGCAAAAAACAGGGGGGGACTCTTTTCTCTTTTACAAAACTGGTTTATGCCTTAAATAAAAGACAACTAATGCTTAATTCCCATAGTTAACTAGTAAAAAAAAAAAAGCCTCAGTCAAAACTCCACCATGAAAGGACTGCTTTCTAAAGAAAATGTCAATCTTGGTTCATCCACACAGATCTGGAACCTAATGAAATCCGACACCTTTACTCTGAAAACAAATTTGCATTGTATTACCAACTAAGGCTCCGTGCTCACAGACGCACTTCATTCAGCACGCAGTAACGGGTTCATTAAAGAAGCATCACTAAAATTGTTAAAAGCAATTCTGCACATAAAATTTTAAAAGCTATTTCATAAACAATATTATCCAAAAAATTCCCCTGTATTCTTCTTTGGGTAAAAAATACGCCTCCTCCGTCTAAAGCAGACAGATGTTGTGGCCAAGGTTATACAAGGAGATCTTCATTAAGTTGAGCAATTCTCATTCTGTATCACTGCTTTACCAGACATGAATGAGTGAACTCCTCATTAAACGAAGTTGCAACCCAGTTACTCAGTGCAAACAATAGTTATTTTTACATATAGCACAAGAACATTGATATCAAGACTTCACGCAACACAATACAGGGGAAGAGCAAACAAACTCAGCTGAGGAAGGTTATCCCTTTCTCTTCTACCCTTCCTTGCTTCTCCACCAACATCTCCTCCTCCCTCTCAGTAAGAGTCAGTTTAAGGCATTCCCTGTTTTTCCACTTTTCCAGGCTCCTAGTGAAGAAATCAACCATCCGCAAACATTTCGTTCCTCCGCCCCCTCTTTCATGAGCTGAGCTTTCAGAACATCCCCACCGGCACTGCCTCCCAGTTACCTAATTGTTACCGTTACCGTGGTCTCAGCACCGGCTCAGAACAAAAACAGCACGACTACACACACCCCCGCTAGCCATAGAGAGTAAAGAAAGAAACGAGGCTGAAGTACAACTTACAGCGCCGAAGAAGTTATTTATCGAGCCCGGAACGCCGGCAGCGCGCCGCTCCCGGCCCGCGGGGGAGCGCGCCCTCGGCGGCGGCCGCCTCCGCAGGACACGGGCAGCGCGGGAGCCGCCGCCGAGCGGCAC
>VWYH01009552.1:251225-286773 GCA_013399365.1 Pampusana beccarii | reverse complement strand
AGCCGCGACCCGCCCCGCCCGGCGCCCCCGCGGGGCCGCGGCGAGTTCGGAGCGGGAGCCGGGGCGCTGAGGTGCCGGGGCAGCTGCGCTGCGGTGCGAGTCTGACCCGGGCGGCGGAGCAGCGCCCAGGGAACCGCCCGTGGCCTGGGTGCAGAGCCAAGGTCACTCGTGTCAGAGACCTGTGTGTGCAGGCGTGGTAACTCGACTCCTCGGGGCATGCCGGATACACTTTAGTGTTGCAACTCCAGAAATTTTTGCATTAAAATGCTTTTTTTTTTTTTTCTTTTTGATCATTCTATCGAATTCCAGCTTCCTGGAGAGCTATAGGGAGAACATCACTGTAGCTGCTGACGCATGAGCAAAACCTTCTAGTACTGTACAGATAGTATACATGGATCTCTTTTAATGCCGGTGAAAGTAAAATGAATTATTTCTCTAGGTATTCACCATAGTTAACTAATTAATGGCATGGGTAGGCACGTGAAAAAGCATGCATCAGCATCACCCCTCGTTCTGCAGGAACACCAGTCTGTTTGCAAATGGCCCACATTTTGAACAAGATCAGCTGTGGGTGGGCCTTTCTGAATATTCTGCTGGTTGTCGTTACCGTCCTTGGCTTGACAGAATATTAACAATCTCAGTTCAACCAAAGTGAGTGAAGCTTTCCCTGAGCTGCCTCTGAAATTAGGACGCTCCAGAAAACATCTCTGATTTGGGCTGGCGACGTTCCAGCAGCGTGGAGCACATTGATAGCCAGAGCAACCGAACCGTGGTGAGCAGCTGCTCCACTGCTGAGATGTTAGCTTCACCCCCATCCACTTTCCAGGAATGTCTGGACAGCAAAGACCAACAAAATGTACGTATCCAAATGGCTCGCAAGCTTCTTAAGATGTTCCTAATGGATCTTTAGTACTGATCTTTAAATACCACAGTGTTAGGCACTGTAAAAATACCTGGGTGGATTTCCAGAGTGCAATCACTCCCTTAGAAGTTTCCCCAGCTTGAGGTCATGACTCCTGCAGGTGTTGTGGGGTCACAAAAACACTCCGTGTCATCATGCTGAGCAGAAGGAATGTTCTGGATGGATGAAGAACCAATTCCAGTGCTGCTCTGGCATGAAAAAAAAGAGAATTGGCAATCCAGAAAAACAAATCAGAACATTTTCAGTATTTAAATACATTATCTTACATCACCCATCTGAAAAGCTCAGTGTATTTTACATAAATGAGAAGTTTTTTCATGGCAGCTCTAGCTACACTCTTACAAAGAAGAGTCCAAACAGACTTATAGTCCTCAGCAGTATAAGCACAACAGTGCTGGATGTGACTGCAGCATCAGGAACAGTGGTGTGCAATTACTGAATTTGTCTTCATCAGAAGAATTCAGATAGTGAAGCTGTGGCTTGCAAGCTCTGTAATGAGGTTAATGAGGCCAGTGCATTCCCAAGCTGCCTCTATGATCTCCCTTCACACAGTGCTGATGTGTCAGAACGTAAGATGAGGGAGATGGGAGATGAAGGGTCACACAGGGAGGGAGAGGCTCCGACACCAAGCACCAGCCCGGCCTATGTGCTATCTGCGATGAGGCCATGGCGGAGGCAACACCCTTGGCTGCAGCCCAGCGCTGGAGCTGCTGCTCCCAGGCCCTCCTGCCTCTCCCTGCATCTAAGAGGTCAACATCTGCCAGTGCCGGGGTCATGGCATGGGGTCTGCTGGTTGGAGGCACAGCCGAGCCAATGTTCTCACCCCATTCTGCACATGTATGGTATCTAGAACTGTGGTTATGGGGGGCAGCAGCCCCCAGGAACAATGCATGTTCTCACAGGTCTCAGGGTACCCAGAACTCATTTATCTTCTTTATATGGAAGTACAAACATTTTTGTGCCTTTAAGTTTAAGCAATAATTAAGTTTGGAGAGGGGGAGAGGAGGAGAATTTAGAGTTTACCTCCTGCCTATATAAGAGAATAATCAGAATGCTGATCTAGAATAAGAGGGATAAGAGGGGTTTTATTTCAAAATAATTACCTTGCCTCAATAATGCATGATTAATTCCAGAACAGGAGGACTCTCATCCCTTTGACAGAGCGCTCACACACTGGCCTCTGCTTAGCTAGCTGTTGCAGAATAAAGGATGCACAGCCGATGTTCCAGTTTCACTGTGCAACCAAGCCCCAAGAACCCCAAGAATTTCTGAATGCCAATCCTTCTTCTGCCACTAATTTGCTGTGTTACCATAGGCAAGTCACTTCATTTCTGTTTTAATAGTCTCCTTTAAACAGAAAGAGAAAATGACACAGTTATTTACCTCAGAGGAGCAAAGTGAGAGTAAATTAATTAACATTTATGTTGCTCTCTGAACGTTTGGCTTTATGAAAGAGTAAGTAGTAGCACTGTTTCTGATTAGGGCTGGCCAGAGCTACTGGAAGCACAGGGAAAATTTGACTAAGAATCTGAACCACCCTGAAACAGAGCGCATAATGTATTCATTGATGAACAATGAACATGTGAAAGTTTGTACACAACACGCCCTTCTAAGAAGTATTATGATTTGGATATGCAACACACCCGAAAAATAGATGAAGTGATTTGTGTAGAGATATTAGTTAGGGCCCAAGATCAACGAGTTTCAGGACACAGAAAGGGTCCATAATCTCATTCATGATCCCGGGAAGTCAGTGTGTGGGGGAAGGTTTTAGGGTCTTATTTTCTAGCATTATTGGCTTGGGGGTTTTAGAGGATTGTCTTTAACACGGATCATTTCAGTGATCCGGTTGATAACATATAAAAAGTTACACTGACTTAAGAAAAGGCTAGTTTTGCTTTGAGGCATTGGGGGCAGGAATAAGAGGCAACTTCTCTAGCCAGCTTTAGCAGGAAAGGCAGTGTCTTGTGAACTATAACTTGTGTTCTTTTTTTTACTCACCAACAGGCATTTTCTGACGTGAAGTCTCTGACTTAACCAGTTATAACTTCCAGCAACTCGTACAGTCATCATTGAACTCTCTAAGGGACTTCACAGGCATCTTCAAGCAACCCTCTCTGCAGCTTACAGGAATTCGCCCTGAAGTAAATCTGTTCCATTTAATTGGCATGGGTAATTACTAATTGGGCATAAAGTATTCAAGGTCATTAAAACTCAAGGTGAGAAATACACATTAGCTAGAAGTGGGAAAAATGTATTTTTCAATAAATGCAAAGAAACATTTCTGACTTTGGTATACACAACTCAGTAGAAATATTGAATAATTTCCCTCCAAAAGGATTTGAAAAGAAAGAAAGGATACAGGAGCATTTGTGACAAAGCAGCAGCATAGAAAAAAGTGCGTGGGTGAGCCTGAAGGCCGTTGCAAAGGGATTGTCAAGTAGGAAGTACGAAATGAAATGATCAGTGTCAAGTCTGACAGGCCAGAATTGTGACCTCTCAGCTGTACATGGGCTCACAGAGGAACCCATCCACATTGCAGTTTCCTCCTGCCAAGCCTGTCTGTCATGCTCTGCAGTCAGTAGGCTCTTTCTCACCATTTGCAAGGATCTGCATTGTTCTTTTGCATTTTGGTGGATTGCCAAACCACTGGAATAGACGAGAGAGGCCCAGAAACTGTACTAATGAGAGCCACTTAGTACCTAGACAGCTAGATAATCCTCAGAAAAGAAATTCCAAAACACACGCTCAGAATATGTCTCAAGTCTGCATTTATAGAGGTACCAAAGCACATACACATTAATCTAATGAATCAAGAAGGCTTTTCAATAGTAAAGGCACCGTTAATAACCTTGACTACTGTAAAAAAAAAAAAATGGATGCACACCAGAATACTTAAGAATACTATTTTGGTGTTACTTTTTTTTTTTTTTAATTAAGTACTTGGAACAAGGACATATCTGGTTAGACCAATGCTCACTAATTTGGCATAATGTGTCAAGTAGTTGTAGTACTACAGACTTAGGAGAAAGTGCAAGAAAAGAGAAGGAAAATTAGAAATTTTCCTTGTCTGAGATTATGATGATGCAAAGGAGACGTTTGTGCAGAGAATGTTGTTTCAAATTTTCAAGTGATACAACACAATGTCAGTCATCAAAGTGTACTATTGAAGTATTTAAAAACAAGCAGAATTCCGAAGTGCTTTTATAGAGTGTATTTAACACGAAACTCTCCTCCCATACATTAAAAGATTAGGGGTGAAAAGCCAAACACTCAAAAGTAATAAGCACCAAATACTACCTGCTTATACCTTTATTTGAGACTTCTTGGGCATATACACTCTGTAATATAAATTGCAATTACATGATTACACAACTTCCTTCACAGTTTCACTGAAGCCTGAGGAATCAGAGCTTAGCTCCACACCTTCCTTCCTGCATGCTGTTGTCTATTAGCTCTGAAGACAGCTGGATGCATTGCCAACTAGGTTGATCTGGAGCTTTTATCGGAACAGAATGTTTCATGAGCAGCAACAAGTGAATTTTTACCCCTTTTCTGTAAGGTGATTTTATTATCCCCATTTTGCAGATCAAATAGCTAGCACCTGGTTTTCCAATATGGTTAGCACAGGATAGCTCTTCTTTTCAAGGAAGCACATCTCCCCAGGAATTCACTTGTAATTGTGAATGCTTCTGCAAATCAAACCCCGGGCACCCCGGAGTAACTGTGGCTTAAACGACACTTCAAGACAGCATACACAAGCACTGCTAATGGAAGAGGCAGATCTGTCCACTCCACACTTTGCTCCTTCTCCCTCCTGGCTGCTTGTTCTTGCCCCTGTGCTGCCCCAACCTTTGTGCCACACGAGTGTTCACATGACTCTACAGCCAACAGACCCTGAGAAACCAACCAGAAACCAACCCGGCAGGAAAAATACCACTAGCTTGCAGCCAGATCCAGTTTACAGTGTGGCCTCATAATGCTCCTCTTGTTACAAGAGAGAACATGATACAGATACAGGAACAGACAACCAGGAGGGCAGGTAAGTAGGATTCCTTTGCTTAATGGTAGTATCAGCCTACTCTGCCAAGAAGTGTTGAACTTCAGCATGAGAGGCACAAAAGCATTAGTTTAAAAGTTTGGTTCAAGGATGAGACTTAGAGAAAATTCACAGAAACTGGAGTAGAGTGTGATAGGGGTGGAAGAGGTCACGGTTCCAGCTCAGCTGCCTTTTTACCTTGAGACTACCAAACTTTACCTGACTCTACCTTTCTTAACCACTTATTTCCCTTGAGTCTTGCTTCTTTGTGCTTCTCTGGGCTGTTCTTCACTGATGGTACTTGTACATTGAGTTCAAATGTAATATCTAAATTGGCATTCCTCTTCATAGCGTGCCTGAACAGCTTATATCTAGAGAAGGAAGTCCATTTTATTCTGCAAATGAGTGTACAATTTAAGGCAAGTCATCTGGAAGGAGGAAATGTGCTTTGGTTCTTGCTCCAAGGGTTGTTTCTGTCTTTTATGAAGAACATGTTCCAGATGATATTCAGAAACTGTCCAAAGACAGTGTCTCAGGACTAACTTTTATGGTCTTTCTCTGGCACCAGAAATCCTGTCTTCCTTTCTAGGAAATGGCAAAATTTCAGCAGAAGTCAGAGAAAACATTGCCACCAAGAACAGCTCACAACAGCATGCTTACAGCATGTGGCTGGAAAGCGGGAGATGTAGCTGGAGATTCATCTGGTCCACAGAGAAATGTAACCCAAGTGTCCCATTTTCAGGGCAAGTTTTGTCCAGGCAGAAAAGAGCAGCACCCTTCTGCTGGCAACATCTCAAAATAAAAGAGTGACTTCTTCTTTCTACTTGTAATAAGCATTTATCTTCAGCAAAGAATTCCAGGCTCTGAATACTAAGGAATGGAGGTATCTCCTGTTCTTATCTTGGACTTTAATAGTAGATTCATTTAAAAAAAGAGGAAAACAAAAACCAGTATGGTTAGCAATGTCTAGTAAGTTTGAGCAGAATTCTTAAACAAACTTGAATGATTCATTCTGAAAACATAAAATAAAAAGCTTTCAGATACATTTCATTTTTGTATGTCCATAATTCAAGGTGACTATTTTCTAAACTATTTTATACACAATTAGCCTGAAATACAGTTTTCTAGCTCTCAGTTTTCTGAGCAAAATATAAAATGACACAGTTATTAACCTTTGGGAAACCTCTCCTACACACAACAGAATTAAATTCTACAGAAAACCGAATAGCATTGGGAGAGATTCCAAATGACTTACCACTCGTTTGTTTGATGGATAGTTGGGCTAGCTATTGCTTTTTACAGAGCTGCCAATCACCAGGAGTTCTGGGATATGTTCCGAGAACTCTCTTAGAATCACAAATTGCAGTCACAGGCTTTTGTTGCTTAAATTGTTGTGGGAGAAACAATTACTTTAGAGAGGAGATGGTATCATTACCAAGAGAGGGTAATGTTGTGGTATCACTGACTTCAACTTTTCAGCAGAGTAAGTTGCTTCTTCTAACATGACATTTAAAGAGATGTTATCTGCTCAGAAATCTGTTCTGTCTCAGGATTTCTGTACTGATGTTGAAACTCAAACTGAAATCACCATAGTGGGTAGAGAGGGGGAAATTATTATATCAGTTTGTTTATTCTGCATTTGGCAATTCTGAATACTCAATTTCATTCTTTCCATAGCAAAGAGTGTTAGTCATTCTGTTGTTTGAAGATTTCATATAACAGGAGGAATGTGATTCTTGACATTCCCAAACTGACAAAAAGATTCTGGAATGTGGTTAAAATGCAAAATTATTTTCCACAATTTTAAAAGAGTTAAGCCACCTATAGTTACTGTGCATATTTTGAAAGTATATTTATACTCACAGAGTACACTAAGTGAATGAAGCAAGCTATGCTTTGTAACTAGACTGCTATTTTGGTTCTTCTGCTGTGTGTGGCTCATCCTAAATCACCATCCACCACCAAATTTTTCTGTAGATCTCAGGCTTGAATCCCATCTTTTCTGTCTGGAAAAGACCTTCCCACCTTCCCACCCCATGTCCATTCTGTCAACACAAATATATGGGGGGAGAAGGGAGGGAAATCAGAATTTTCTCTCCCCCAGTATCTGCTCCTTAGGGTTTGCAGAAACTGTATGACTTTGCTCCAGCAACCACCCTTGCATCCTTTAGTTCTGATTGGCCTTTCTGCCTTCACAGGGTCTGAAAATCTGATAACAGGATGTAGAAGGTTACCTGGAAGTGATTAATAAATTAAGATCTCATAAGATCACTTTGTGCTGTCCAAAACTCAGTATCCACTTTCCTCTTCATTTGCTGTGTGTGCAGCAGGCTTCAGTTGCTATGCAGTCATCTTCCAGATATTTTGCCAAAGAAGCCTCCACTGAAAAAGGAGCATGTTAGAACTGCAGCTGCAATTGAACTTAGAACTGCAATTGGAATTCAACTTAAGAACAAGCAGGAAACTGAAGTTATCTTTAAAGGACAGGTGCAGGAATCTGTAAAGGAAATGTGCCAGGTATATACACAGTTCTTTGTTCCTTTTTTGCAGCTTATATTTCATATGAAATATGTTAAAGAAGGAGAATTGCATTTTTGTCTTGTGCCATAGTACTTCTTCACCGTAAGATTCTTCAGCATGCTGTAAAGTTACGAATACGTGTTGCAAGCTTTTTATTAACTAGTTATGTTGTAATAACACCTATATTAACCTATACCCAGCATAATTGCAGAAACTAAGGAATTATCTAAAGTAAATCAATGAGCAAGTAAGCATGATGTATCACTTTTCAGTAATATGAGTGCACCAATATAGATTTATTTTTGCTGCTAAGAAATAAAACAGAAGGGTCTGGCCCAGCCTAAAGCTCCTCCAGGTCTGCAGAATCACAGGAGCTTTGAAAGTATCCTGTGGCCCGGAAACAATATTCTCTGGGGAAATCCTCTTACTACTGAACAAAACTTTTCTTCTCAAGGGTCAAATATTCCATCCTGCCTACCCATCCTTGTTCAAACTTCACAGAAGTTTCACGAGCAGAATCAATAATTTTTTTTTCTATTAATTGTAAATTGTGGTTTCAGAGTACAAAAATACGATTTGTTGATATAAATGTTCATTCAATGCTGAATGGTTTTTAAATTAGCTTATACAATCAGACAAAAATTATTTACAGGAGGAAGCCCAAGTATACTTGCATAAACCGTAGATGTATGTGGCCACGGAACTTGTTGAGCGTGAATACCAGGCTGGAGCTTTGAGAGCCGGAGGTACTGACCACATTTTAAGACTATCAAATCCCAGTGGTATCAGAATCTCGGGAAAAAAAAAAGAAAATACAGAGGAGCTTGTAAAATGGGGCCTCTGGCAATTATCTGGGGGAGGGAGCTGAGAAAAAAAATTGCCTGGAGACCCTGTCTTAAGAAAAAATCTTCTGCAATTGCCAAGGGACTAATGAACTATATCTCAGAATGCCAGCCAAAGTCCTGCTGCCAAAATGTGCATTTCATTTCAGTGAAAGCAGAGAAGAAATGTATTTCAATCTTCTTCATTTTCAAAACTGGAAAACAATGGATTTTAAGAGTCAAAAGCTTTTTAAACTGAAGAAAAACTTATCTTTCTTTTTCATTCAAGAAAAGGTAAAAGCCCTACATTATGCCGTACAAAAACTATTCAGAAATTAATGGCGCTATTTTACATGTATGTGTATATTCCCCTCAATTAAAACTCAGCGGAAGAGTTCATTATATTCTTAACAGTTCTGGTCTAGAGCAGCTGCCACACTTGTACTTCAGGCTGTTGTTGTAACTGTAGAATTCCCTGTCCCAGTTTCTGGTGAATAAATCCTTATGTTTCTTTCTTAGTTTTCTAAAAGCCTTCCTGGGATTAAAATCTAAGACTATCTGCCTTAATGAGACATCCCAGTGACATCATTGCACCCCCATCTCCAGACTTTACATTTCCCCTCACTTCAAACGGCCTGAAACACCCAACATTTTCAGCACTGGTTCTATAGGTATTTTGAGTTTCAACAAAATATTATCCCTCTTTTCCAAATGTCAACCTTTTGTGTTTACAAAAAGCACACACAGGATTTCATACGCCATTTAGTGGAATAATATGTGTTCTTTCAGTTGCTGTGTCTCTTAAGTCACCTAATGACACAGATGGGTCTGCTGATCTATTTATGAGGCACATGGATTGCAGGACTTCCTGTCTTAACATCTTCCTTACAAGTTTAATGATTTTTGCCTTTTTTTACCCAATTTCAATTCTGTATGGTTCTTTTCTGTACTGGGAATACATATGGAAGTTCCATTTTTGCCCCACCAGGCAGATACTGCAGTTAAATTTGCAGAGGTTGTTCTATGATATTATGTGATGGAGTTAATTTCTTTTCTGTAAAAAAAACCCATAACCTAGCTGAATCACAGTAATTATGACTCATTAATCTGAGACATCTGTTGGTAACCCCTGAAGTCACTGTATTTCAACACTGCAACAACTCATAACCCCTGCACGAAACAAACAAGGCACATTAATGGATTAGTAACTTTTATGTCTGGCCTCCTGTGATGTCTAGGCTCAATAGAAATGTAAGTGTATTGTAAAAATGAGGTAAGCGTTAGTTATCTAGACTTCCGATATGTGACGATTCTCTGTGGTAGTTGCCCCAGGGGTAGTAATTAGAAAATCTATACTTAAGCAGATTAAAGTGGCGTTTTTGGCAATGCCCTCCAAATTGAAGGTGATAGTTGTAAATGCAGCAGTGCATTTTTCCTAGCGTGTATTTCTTGCCTGAATACTTAAATGACCTTTACTGAGATTGGACTTTAAAAATTACAAGAAATTAGTTTCGTGTACAAATACTTTTAGATCCCTTTTCCAATTTGTTTTCCCCTTTTTATTCCATGTCCTCATTATAATTTGTTGACAAATAGCATAAAAATTCATTATTTTTCTACTGGGTCACGGCTTGAAAACTTGCTTATATTAATAATTTTAAGCCTTCATGAAACAAATATGACAATTATGTAAGGAACAAATAACACTTCACATTTTTTGCAAGCAATCAAATAGTTCATGATTGTACATGATCATCGTAACTGAAAGAGCACATGTAATAATTTTGCAGATTTTTCCTGCTGCAAATCATCCAGCATTTTTTTTTTTCGCCTATCTTTATTGCTTCTAAGAAACGGGGGAGAGGAAAGTTCTTCAGTGGAACCCATAACCAACGTAAAATTTGACTGGCAGGTTTTTAAGATTTATACCGGTTTAATAGAAATCAGATTCCTGCTCTAACTTCAGAGAAACGCATTTGGTTAGAAGTCAGGTATGGTTGCTGATGGAGGATTCTTTTCTGTCTGCTTTTAAATAGGTCCCTGCTGCCCTTTTAAAAATGTAAACACACAATTAATGCAAGCTCACAGAGTGAAATATTCCTGGTGTTATCTTCCAGGTGAGAGCTTTAGTGCTGTAGTGTTGTATTCTGTGTGGATACTAAACATCCCATGACACTTCTGACTGTCTTCAGTATTAGTACTAATGCTTTTGGCTCAAATTTTCTCTCTTACATTTTATAACATCAGTTCTGAATCAGTCTGTGCCCTTCATTTTGCAAGTGGCTATATTGATCTAGGCCCTTTTTGTGTCAATATGCACATATTGTCGCAGCTTAATGCACATGACAAGTCAGTTCAGCGGGAGTCACTACCCATCTGAGCCCTGGCAGAAACAAGATCAGGTTTCTACAATGCTTTGTGGCTCTTGGCGCACCTCTACCATTTACAAGCATTTCTTATTGGCAGTACAAGGATTTCTAGGTAACACTGTAAAGCTACAAAACACAAGTAACCTTACCATTAAACCTACCAAGAAACCAATCTTTACTCTGTCAGGGTATTTGGTATAAACTTTACACAACCCGTTAGGGTTTAGTGCTTGCCAGTCACTCCAACAAAGCGACCGGGACCAGGCAAGAACAAAACACTATCTGCTAATTTTTGAGACTATTATTGTCTTTTATGGTTGGTGGTTTGAAACATCACATTTGAAAAAAGTCAGATGTTATCATTAACTGTGCTTTTATGGATTGGCCTAATGGTCTGTGGGTAGCATTCTGTGCAGCTACCGCAAAATTTGGTTTCAGTTATTTGATTTTGAGAATGCTACCTGAAGAGCAGCGACTCTGTTAGCTACCTCTGTTGGCTGATCAAATATGGGTTCTTGTCACAGGATATTTTCTCCCACCTCTTTCACCAGAAAACAGGCACATTCTTGACTTTAATCACAAGGAGTCCCACAGAATTTAATGTTTGTCCTACAACTCACGTGATCACTGTTCAATTCTCTGTATGCAGCCAAAGTGGGAAGGCTCATCTTAAGGATAACTGATAGAGACATGTGAAGGAGCAACAATTCATACAATCCTCTTTGAACTGACAAAAGAAACAAACTGAAAAAAAAGCTTACAAACAAGGTAAACCAAGCAATGCTTACTCTAGGTGATCTTCAGAGGCATAAGAGCATTACTAGCAGGAATCACCCTATTTTCCAATGGAAACTGCTGTAACCGTTGCCATCATAGCCGGCTTTGCTAGCTGGCCTGGTTGGTTGTATAATCTCCTCTACAGATCCTCTCAGTACTGCTTTAGCAATCAGCAGGCTGCAGGCACTTACCGTGAAGGGCCATGTTAAATCACTTGTCTTCCCTAACGAGCCTGGCTTCCCACCGCTCTGCAACTCAGTCTCCCCAACATCCTGCTTTCCTGTGTGACAACCCAAAGTACTGTTGATGTGACACTAGATGAGCCAGTATTTGCTCATTTTGCTTAATGTTATTTCTGTTATCATACTCCTAAACACAGCCATAGCCAAGAGAACCTCATGTTTGGATTCATGGGACCTGATTGTCACTTACACAAGGATGCCTCTGTGGCTCCGATGGCCTGAGAGTTGGGAATAAATGGCATTACCACAGTGCTGTAAAAGGGGTAGTTCACTGTTAACACAGAGTGATGACCATAATGTGCATCTGAGGCCGCGTCCTAAAACCATATGGGAAAACAGAAAAGGCACCAGTGGGATTTCAAAATTTTATAAGACCTAATTGGACAAAAAAAAAACCTTTGAAGGGAGAAGTGAGACTAGCAGGTGGCCAGTTATCACAATAAAACATATCAATAAGCAAGCATCAAAGTAGTAAACCTGAATAAACAAGGTTTTGAAACTGTATATTACAACCTGGTTATAGTAAAATTGACCCAGTTATTAGTCATTCAGCATCTTTGTCATGTATTATGCTACCAGCAAATGTGACATTCTGTAATATAAAGTTGGATTAATAGAAATCCTGTTCATCTTGAAGAAAACCTCTTGTGGACATCACATTCCTGTGAGTGGTGCCACCAGCCACAAAGGATTGTTATAAACAGTCAGAACAGACATCTGCGTAATGTATTAGCGGAGGCTTTAAATGTATCTCAGCAGTTTCTCTAGAGGAGATAGCATTTCATTTCCTCTGCTGTTGGAATCTTCACAACTAGTGCGAGTGAAAATGCCATATTAGTTGTTTGTGCAGGGTATCTTTAAAATCTTCTGCTGTGTCATGCACTTCCAGCAACACCCGAAGTACACAAGCACCTCTTTGCAATGTGCTGCGTATTACAAACTTTAGCCACAGGTATGAAGTTATGTGGCTTCCAGCTAGCTGGGAGCCCTGTTACAGAACCCACCGTTATGTAAAGATATGAAAGCAGTGTCTGAGCTCCTCATTCTTCTAAAGAGATACAGACCTATTTATTGCAATCTCCACACCTGGCATTGCTGTAGGCTATTTTACAGTATGCTGTCCTTTGTCATATGTAGTAGAGGCATTGCAGCAGAAATACGGAACTGGAGCTCTTTGTCCTGAAACAATCTCACTCTCATGCAGCATACAGGAAGGAGGCAGGAATGAATGTTGCCAGTAGCTCAGTTTATTCCACGATTCATCTGAAATTCTCTCCCACATCAACACCACTGAGTGAATTACTGTTGTGAAGTCAGCTTGTGCCAGCTCCTCATGCATACCTGCTTAATTCCCCTGAAACCTCTGCAAGCTCAGTTCTACCTATCTTACTTCTGAGCATTTTTTTTTACAGCAGACAGTCCCACTGATTTTGCAAGGACATCTCCTGGGATCAAACCCTCCCTGGTTTAAATAAGAATGGCAGACGCTGTCTCTAAACATCTGCTGGCTGCTGGAATGGCTCTCTGATTACAAGCAAGCAATGCCAATGAATGTAAAATTACTTATCAGACAAAAAAAAAATGAGGAGAGTTAGACTGGGGTTGGGGGAAGGATGGGAAGGCATTTTGGAGAGATCACAAAGACAACATTGTCAAAAATTGATTTGGCTTATTCAAAGCACTAAGATAAGTGATTGTGAGAAATTGTAAGATTTCAATTCCCCTATTCAGCTTAGAGTTTCTTTAGATTCTAATTACCACAGCTTAGAAGAAAAGAAAGCAACTAACAAATTGAAAAAATGACCTTTTATGGAATCCTGGTACTTAAATCCAGAAAGGTTTGAGAGTGTTATTACAAGAGTTTATTACATAAAATAATATCAGTAGCATTTTCTATTAAGTAATTAGGACAAAATTCTTTTGACTGTGTCAACAGATGTCATCATTGAACTGCCTCTGACCTCAAGGGCCACATATGATCTTGCAAAAATGTGCGCTTTCAGCTGGAGAGAAGAAATATTACATTCTTACTACAGAACCACACCACGTCCTTGGACTTTGTGCTGAAGGTTTTGAAATGCCCAGTTCAACCAGCCCTCTCACTTCATCGACGTGCTGGAAATGTGGAACCCTTCACCACCACTACCTTACCCAGAGCAGCTCAGGCTACTTGTGTTGTGCTATAGCTGGTTCCTCCTGTCCCCAAAGGCTGCTCTGTGTGTCTCTGGGGGAGTGGAGTTGGCAGCGATGAATGATGGTTGCTTCCCACACAATGTAAGGTCATCTTACAAAATGCAACGTGGAAACCCAATTGATTTGGCGAGCAGCAAGGGAAGTGCTTTTCCTACAAAACCACCAAGAAGAGGAGCAAGGAAAGGCAAAGAGAAGCCGATTTCCCACTGCAGACCTGGCCCAATGTGGCTGACCTGTATTGAACTCATCTGCTCTGGTTCCCAAAGGGCTGTGCACTAACTGGGGCTGGTGCAGAACACAGCAAGGATGCCGTCAGGAGCACAGCATGCACCAAACAGTCCTCTTCTTCACCGCCCGCCCAAGAGGGGCAGGAAAATGGGGACAGTCACAAGAATGGGCTTTATGAGTTCACCACTGTACCCCGAGAATGTTATCAATGGTCTTGCACACGGTGTCTCCTGCCGCTGTGTTCAAACAAGTGCCACTAAAAGGGTGAGAGTGAGAGGAGGAATCTGACCCTGCAGCTGTCGCACACCAAAGGGCTCCTCAGCCCTCACAAGACAGGACAGAGATTTCAAAGGGTACTGAAGTGCAGTTTGCTCCCTCACATACAGAGGAACTAACTCAACAAGGACTTGCAAAGACATGCTAATCTCCGGCCAAAAGGCAATTTTATTGCCATTCGAGATGAGACTTTTTCCCCTATTGTCTGTTACGTGTCTGGATTACTGCCTCCATTGCAGCACCTGCAAAGTTTCGTATCTTCTCCAACAAAGTAGGGCAGACAGTTCTGGAGGCTTCACCTCTAAAGCCCCCCCAACATTTCCAACACCAGACGTATATCCAGATCAGCACGGTAAAAATGGCCCTTCTTGTTGTATTGAGTATTTGAAATTCATATCCAGATGCTTTGGCTTGAACTCATCTTGAGTTATAACATGTGACATAATAGACTAAGATGTACTGCTCTGTCTTTCTCTTGATAAAACAACAAAAAAGCTAAAGAACGCTTGACTGAATCAGGCATGAGCTTCCCACAGGATAAAATTAAACAGCACTTTGCTGATGCTGTGAGGGAAAATGCATCAGTTACTGTTGCAATGATGGCACGTATGCCACAGCAATATTAGAAAAAAACCTCAACACTTAGAAACAGAAGACTTTTGGTAAATAAAGAGGAATTCACTTTTTCCTTTCTGTATGTTCTTCTAGATTTCCTTTTGACAAGAGAGAGTTTTATCTTTTTTTGGTAGTCCGAGTTGATGAGGTGTGAGAAGCTAAAAGCAAAAATCTCACTGTTTCCATTCCTTCTGCAAAGTGCTGCATTAACTGAGAAATCAGCCTGTTACTTCTCCTATCATCCATTTGCAGAAGTTCATTACTTAATTCCCATTCATATCGCCTCTGTGGAGAATAACAGGATAACGACATTTCAGTTAATCATAATCTTCCCCTTCTGTGACAACCTGCCAGCAGCCTTTTTGAAAATAAACTTGCAGAATGAAACTTTTAAAAAGAAGGATTTTTCTCACCCTCATGGAGAAGGGAAAACTGACAAGATGAATACATGAGAATATTTCACAAATGAAAAAAAAAAATTTCTGGATTTACCACCATTTCCCTCTCAACATTTTATGTGGATTTCATTGCCTGGCAAATTGTCATTGACATAACTTTACATTTTTGCCTTTATCCTCTTTCGAATATGGAACCTGTACTGCCTCCGTAACATGCTTACCAGCAAGGAGGATACCTTCAGCTTCCCTGGACTGACTTGATTACCAGGCAGCTATAGAAGTGCAAATAAAACTGTGCCTTTGTGGTTGTGTGTGTGCAGAGAAAATGCTGTGTGGGGTAAGAAAGAAGGAAACTAAGATTTCAAGCCATTACTGCTAGCCATCTCTTATGTCATGCAGTCCAGTAGATATGGCCATTTTAACCCAGTCAATGTACCAGTAAAGGAGCAGGAAACAGAAGAGTGAGTTGGAAAGAACATGGGAAGGCTTGGAGGGCTTGCTGGCAGCAATGGGCTCACAGAAGCCGTCACCAGCAGTTGAACTTAGGTCACAGCAGGTCTAAGAATTGAGTGGAAGCCACTGAAACCCAAGGAAATACTATAAGCTGGAGGCAAAACCACAAGCAGGCGTCGCTGACAAACAAAGAAAAAAGTCAAAGGCAGCCTCATCCACAGCCACAGCCTTCGTGAAAGTTCAACCAAGGCTGCAGAAGTGTCAGCACCATTTGTTCATAGCAACAAAAGACAGGATGTTGAGCTACCTGGAAATAGCCTAGCTTGTAAACAGCTGCAATGTCATCAAGAAGAAGAAATTCAAGTTTCTATCAGCAACTGCATACTGCCAGCTTAAAGTCAGGAAGAATATCCACAGATAGGCAAAGTAAATAACCATGAAAGAGCTGTTCAAACTATGATGTCTGAGTAAAAAGTGCTTGGCTCCTTCATGAAGACTAGGCTGCAGCTGATCTTTATAGAGGTAAAAAAACACCTTTGGAAGTAGTCTGATTTTTAAGGGAAGCTCTGCCCAAAGGAATGATAACATACTGAATGGTAATTGAAACTCATTATGTGTCTCTTTGAGATCTAGTGAGTGCACAAATCCAAAAGTTCCCATGAGCGTATAAACAAAATTGAGGCTGGCTACTGCCACAGAAGTAGGTGGGGAGACGGGTGAACTGGGAGGAGGCATCACAGGAGAGAGGCAGGAGAAATCATGTCAATCCAGAAATCACCGTGGAAGCTTTCACTGCCTTTTTTGCAGAAGGGACTGGCAAGGCAGCACCTCCTGTCCCTGCAGGGCTGGTGGGTGATGCCAAATAGTCCTGAATGAGTTTTCATGTCTGTACAGGGGCAGATGGATGGCAGCAATACTCTTGTAGTGTACTCAGTACTCAGCGGACCTTTGTTGGCAAAGCAAAGTGCCAGCAGTTTATTTACGACAAGAAGAACCAATAAAGAGCACTGTACATATTCCAGTGCCCTTGGACCAATTAGGCTGAGAAAAAGTGAAGGAAAGAAGGGCAGTTGTTGCATGACTGGTAGAAAGACACCTATACCAGCTTGTCTCTGATGATAGTGCAGTGTCACATCACACCTAAGGACTCTGGGAACAGAGATCCTGAGCTCCTTGCAGTAATTCCAGAGCCTCCAGGAGCACAGATGCACTTCCAGCAATATTAGGAAATTCAACAGACTTGTCAGGAAATTTGCTCTATCCTTTCTCTAAGGGACCATTTCCATACAAAACCACAACCATTGTGGTCTTCTAGTCCTGCTGCATGCAGTCTAATACCCAAGGGTCTTATAGCACTGATTTCAGAAAAATTCAGTCTTCTACAGTACAGTGAAGAAACATCTGATTATTGCTAAACAGTTAGTAGCTGTAACTATATGTTAACTCATGGATGGCTGCTACAGCATAGATTTTATTGCTGGGGGTCAACCACACACATCAGTAGGTAAGCAATTCCTTAGGACACATTGCTTAATATCTTTTCAGTATGAGAAAAGCTTTTTCATTAGGTCTTTTGGAGAGATACAGCTGACCAAACAGAATCACAGAATGGTTGGGGTTGGAAGAGACCTCTGGAAATCATCTAGTCCAACCCACCTGCTAAGTCAGGTTCACCTAGAGCAGACTGCACAGGAAGGTGTCCAGGTGGGTTTTGAATGTCTCCAGAGAAGGAAACTCCATAACATCTCTGGGCAGCCTGTTCCAGTGCTCTGGTACCCTCAAGAAGTTTTTCCTCATATTCAGATGGAACCTCCTGTGCTTCAGTCTGTGCTTGTTGCCCCTCATCCTATCATTGGGCACCAGTGAAAAGAGTCTGGTCCCACCCTCTTGACATCCACCCTTCAGATATTTATAAGCAGAAGATCCTCTCTCGGCCTTCTCTTCTCCAGGCTGAACAGACCCAGCTCTCTCAGTCTCTCCTTATAAGAAAGATGCTCCAACCCCCTAATCATTGTAGCCCCAAAAAATGCATTTTGGCAAGGGAAGTAACATATGAGAAAACAAGATTATGCAGGTCCACAGAGGACCTCCTGTGATGTCTGTTATTTCCCTCCAGTATTTAGTTATTATGAGAGGGTACTGCCAGTTAGGGGAACTACTTATGTAGCCTGAATGGCAGGGCAACTGTACATAGTATCAGCTCCAGTGAGGTCATTGTACTATCAAATGCATTAAATGGTCAACATCATTTTGCATGAATTGCAAGAGTAATTGCTTATTTTTGCATACCTGCTTGGCTACTTGTTTTTTCCCCCTCTCCTTAGAAGTTGAAGACAGTTCCTTTACAAACTCTTAGACAGTATTAGCATTTAAATTTATTTCTCTCAGGGAACTTTCATTCCAGCTCCTTCTGCAGTGGGTAGGAAACTCACACCCACCACACACCCCCAAGATCTATCTGACTTCTTCACACAATGTACAGTATAATCACTCTGTACTTCCACTACAGAAGGTGGCCAACCATGTGACTGGTAACCATAGCAGCTGAAATAACAAAAAAAAAAAAAAAATTCCAGCACTGAATGTATGCACAAGTCTGTTGCTTTAACATCACTTTATTTGCCATGAACAGCATCAATGGGTATGCCTCAAAATTGCCTCATTTGATGAGGAAAGAGATGCTGTTCATCACCACATGGAAAACAGCATGTCTCATGCAGAAGAATGTCAGTGTCTTGACTTTTGTAACATCTAGAGATATTTTTCTGGAGCTGTAATGTCAGGCAGTCAAGCTAAGATTTCTGTTTCTTGTATGGGAAAGATTGGTCCTGGAGATTTTTCCATGCTGGAATCGCTGGTCTTTTTCCTGTCATGTGCTGAGTGTTGCCTGCCAGGCACCGAGAAGCAATGACAGGCAATAACATCTGAATCTTTCCCAGCAACAATGCCAAACACAGTATCATGATACCACTAGCTGTCTCAATGCTATTAACTCCTTCAGACAGAATCAATGAACTTCCCACAGGTGATCCATGTGGGTAGGGAACTTTTCCCTTTCCTCTCCCTAACGGTCGCTTTTCAGCTGACCTGAAGCTTGGGAAAATATAATCCTTTGGAGAAAACTGCAGCAAGATGTGGCTTTCCTCCTAGACCATCCTACCTTATGGGATCTACATCCCCAACACGGCCCTCCCCAAAGACCTACAGACCCTTGTTGACCTGATACATACAGGAGCTCTGGTCTGCCTGCTTCTCTCTCCATTACTGGAATGAGGACATAGTGGCTATAACAGCACACCAGTGCTACAGAGCAAAGCTAAGAAGGAAGCAGAGTAAAGGCAAAAGCAAAATGAAGCCAAGTAGTGTCACTGCAGGCAGTGCCCTGAGGAGCTAAGGCTGTTTTAAGTATTTTGACAGAATATCCTGTTAGTTTTGGTAACAAATTTACTACTGTGGGCATTTAGAAGCCTGTTAGTATTATGGCGTGGGTATACCATCCACTATCAAAAGCATTAAGTTCCCGACAGTATGTCACACTTGGACATAATCCAAAGCCAGTGACAGCCTAAGACCTGTGAGTTATAAAGCCAATCCCTGCATGCTTGTTTATATTAGAAAGCTCACATTTCAACCCGAAGCCTGAAAGCAAGATATACCTCAACATGCAACAAATTAGAGATGACTCTTAAAAATCTCAGTTCAAGTCGTATGGACTCCAGCACAAAAAGCTACCACCTAAGCATCTGCTTGGCTGAAGGTTTCCTTTCTTCTGTGTTTCTTTAAAAATCAGTGCCTTTAAGAATATCAGGAGCCTCAGAAAATTCAGTCATATTATTTTCAATATATTATGTTTACCAAGAGGAAATACAGCAAGTACAGATTACTTAGGTAACATCTTTACAGGACAGCCTTGTTTTGCTTTTTTCTAAAACAGCGGAGACGCATAAGGGCATTTGGCCAACACAGAGAACAGCTGGTCCACACACCTCCAGAAATAAAAGCATGAGTTGCTACAATTTTGATGGAGGTGCTGTAGGTTTTAGTTGCAATAAATATTCATTTTTGCAGGCTAGCGTAGAAAAAGCTTACCAGTTGCAACCTCTCCTTTGGTTTACAGCCTTCTCCACTAATATGAACCATCATTTGCTCTCAGGAAACAAAGACAGAAGTGCTCAGGAGGACCATAGCTGCCTCCTTCCTTCACAAAGGCAAAGGAGGGGCAAGCTCCCCCCAGGCCTCCTTCCCTGATAAGCCAGGCATTGCAGGCAAACTGTGAGCTGTGAATAACAGGTAGGAAGGGGCCGCTGGAAGAGCCCAATACTCAGGTTTCGCAGACAGTTCATTATTTTCCTGGAGTGAGCAGCTGAGGAGTGGTTACACCCATTGCCAGAGCTGCACCTGAGCAGCTCCTTCATGGATTTCAAACCCTTTGAAGGATCTGTTTTAGCCAGAGCACGAGCCATGCCAGAGCCTACCTAGCTTGTTAAAGCTTGGGATGGTGACGACCCATACTGCTATGACTGAAAAATTAATTTTGTTGTTACCATATATTTTTCTTTATTTCTATAGCATGATAATTGCACTGTAAATAGCAGCATTTTTATATGACTATGCCTAACTATACGCAAATAAAAGATCGCTCACCTTAACTTATTACATGTTTCCATGACACTCCTGTGTAAATGCTTCCATTCTCACAGAACAACAATCTCTCAGTTGGTTTTTAATTTTGGGAGAACGATGAACTTAGTGTACCATCTTTTCTAAGAAGTTTAGCCTAACCCAAGCCCCTTATTAAAGTTAGATTTCTAGTCAAGAGAATTATAATTATGTCTCTTCTACCCAGACAGTTTCTATTAAGGCATGACTTCCTTTATTCTGCTGTCTTCCACACAGAGCAGTAATTACTGGGACAATTAAAAAAATAGGTAGTTTTAAGTTTTGTCTTTTATTGAAAAAGTTTATTACTGTACTGATGCCTCTTCAAGACCAAACTCATCTTGTAAAATTGCAGAAATTTTCAATATTTGTCAGTGTAAGTGGTGTCACTAAGCAGTTTGCGTGTAGTTAGGCAAAGTTGGTAACAGATGTGCTTACGTCAGCTTCGATAACATTCATAAATTCATTTAACAGAGACTTCATAATGTCTGTAAAATGATATTCAAAAGTAATTACTTCCCTTGCAGCATTCAGTCCATCTCGCTGTTGAATAAAATCTTCACATATTAGTATATTACACAGTTGGAGAGGAATTGGTGAAGTAATTGCTAGTACAGTGAGGAGTAATCATCATTCATCTTACACTACAGCCTTGCTTTAAAAGCCTGGCTTTTAAAACGACTAACCAAAAAAAGGTAACCTACATGTTAAAAAAATGTGTGAGACATTCAGATATTTTATAATTTGGTCAGTTATGAACAATGAGTAGGCTTTCTATGTGTTACACAGTATACACAGCTATGGGAAATTATGGCACCATGCCTTCCTTTAATTTGATGCTGCTGGAAAAGGCTGTGGAAGTTGGCTTAGCATTAATTTTTTAACACTCCAAAGATTCAGTAGATACAGATGCACTTTTTAGAAAAGCCACGGGAAGTGCCTGATGCTTCGTGTGCTTGTTGGCGTTACAAGGGGAAATCTCGACAGCACAAAGCACAGAAGCAGCTCATCTGGGAATGAGTTTGGAAGATCAGACCCTCCCTTAGCTGCTGCAATCATTAAGCTGCTCTTTTACCTGCATCTCCCTTCTTCCCACTCATACTCTGTAATAAAAGGTAGCAGGCTGTTAAGGATGAAGAGCAATGGAAGCAATTCTTGCTTTTTCATTTGTAATTGGGATAAACCACTTGTGACTATAACTCACTTGGAGATGCGGTGACTCACACAGATCATTCTGTTGAGTTTGACTCAAACACCAGCCCTGAGTAAGACCAGCCAGCTCAAGCACCTTTCTCCAGAGGAGAGAGCAGAGAGTGGAAACAAAACTCGTATCCTCAGAGCACAGAGCAACAACCCGCCTGATCTCTGCCGAGGTGCCTGTGCAGCACAGCTCCCGACGAGCAGGCAGCAGAGGCTTCTGTGACCTTGGCAGGATTGCAGAGGTGGAACGTTCCTTTAAATAAAGCACCACCTGGGAGCAGGGAGTGAGAGGAAGCTTTACTAGGGCTGTAAAAGCATTGTAACCTTTACGAAACATTTAAGAAGACTTCAGAGGGCTTTTTTTTTATTTTTTTATTTTATGAACTCTTAGAGAAAAAAGTCAGAAATTACTGGGTCTAGCCCTGGCTCTAGTTCTCACATATAAAGGGTTATAAAGTCAAATTCTGCTCAGCCTTCCTTTCACTTGAAGGATCAGCCTTCAATGACATACTGCTAAAAAGTTAATCATTACTCTGTTTCCCTTTGTTCTTGGTTATTAGATATTGATTGTATTGCTTTTATAGCTGTTCCTCTTCAGTTCTCCAAGTTGCATTTTCTTCTTTTCCCCTCCCCCACCCCTTCTTCTTACATTGCAGAAGGATATGTATGTTGTTAACACAATTTTTATCATGTTTCTTCTTTTTCCCATTTTAAAAATAATTTTTGCTGCACAGAAACTGCTGACCTGACTAAGCTCTCGTCCTGGTTCCCAGCCCATTGTTCCCATTACCCTAATCCCATTCCCATTGCCTAGAGCAACGAGGAGGGTAGAGCTGTGGTGGTCAAGCAGAGGTTCCCAGACACTTTCTTCATGTCTTGGCCGCGCAGGTTGGTTTGGGGGCCCTGAGGGCAGTACAGGCAGCTGCCTTCCTTGGGTCTGGTCCAGGAAGGAGCAGTACACAGGGTCTCCGGGCCCTGTTGCTGCGTGCCAGCAGGAACACAGGATGAGCAGGAAGCTCAATGGCCCCTCCAGAGCCAGGGACAGGGCTCGGCTACCAGGTCCCCAGCAGTGGGATGTTTAATCACAGCCCCAGCTGGCCTTGCTGTGGGTGGGCTGTAGAGCACGGAAAATTTCAGGCATCTTCTCCCTAACCTCTCTGCTCACGTACGGAAAGGCAGAATTAAGCCCAGAGAAGGAATGAGCTCTGTTTTCACTGTACAAGGATGTAACACACTGCCCTGGGTTTCTCAGCAGTCAAATATTTGCCTGGTGGGCTGTCTCCAAAGCTGTTTCCAGCAGCAGGGCTAGACTGCTTCCTGCAGCCGCAGAGCTCCGCTCCTCCCCTCGCCCTTCCCTCCTCTCACACAACAAGCCAGAGAGCATTTTAAACATCCACACAGAACCTCATGTTTGAGATTTCATCCAAAATACACCCTTCTACCACCCACTCAGAGCGAACTCATTTTATTTGTCTAACAAGAACAAAGGGCCGAGCGAGTTAACCCTGCCAAGCTTACAGCCGGGAATCCAGACTTTCACATCCCATTTATAACACTCAAACCCACCCATTCAGCTAATCCTTACACAACCATGATAAATCATCCTGTGTCAGAGGCGTTGCAGGAGCCATTACTTTACTTTTACAAACTTCAAAAAGAAAAACGAAAGGAGGGAAAACAGGCAGCAAAGAGAGGCAGAGACCCTTTCTTTCTTTATGTTCTGCAAAGATGTATTCCAGCAGGTGCAAGAGATGTATAAAGCAGGATGTGTTGGGTTAATAAACACACACCCTCTCCATATTACTAATTGCATAGCCAAGGCATCCCAATTTAATGAATAAAAAATAATAAAAGGATGTCTTTTGTGCTGTTAACTCAGAAAAAAAAATCCTTGCAGAGAGGTGTGAAAGAAAATGACAGGCAAGCTGGAGTTTAAGCTGCATCCACAGTGTTGCGTGCGCGCTGTAATGCCACTGAAATAACTTTTCCTGTGTTTGGCAAAGTGATATTTCCTTGAGCTTTAAAGCAGGGTGTCAGAAGCGTTGTGGCGGTGGAAGAACTGCGGGTAGCAGCAGGAGGGGACCTGGCTGGCCTGCTGTGGGCACATTGCCTGCTGCTCTGTGGGTGTCAGTCGTCACCCAGCCCACTACATCTCCTCCTAGAAACACCAAGTAAAGAAATTGCCGGTTCATCTAACTATTTAGACGTTGTGCTTACAGGTATCCCCGAGCTCTATTAATAATTTCCTGAACGTCTAATAATCTCTAACACTCTCACACACATCAGTTTATGTAGCTCAGTGCTGAAATGGGGCTCTCTAGAGTAACAGTTGCCAAATGCAAGGGGAAACGCATATACTTCCAGAGCGGATGACTTATTGAAGGTTAACAAAAAAATGAAAGAACGGAGAGAGAAGTAAAATATGAATCTGGACCAGAATGAGCAGTGCCTCCATCTTGAAGCAGCTCGCAGCCCCGTTGCTCCTTAGACAGGCGGGCAGGCAGGCTTTTCATTTCAAGGCTGCTACACAGACAGCATACACCATTCCCACGCAAAGACGACTAGGACCTTGACTGTTCCATTTGCCAAGCCCCTCAAATAATCCTAAGTAAATATACTGCTTTCCAGAACCCCTTCAAGGTCAAAAAATTCACAAAGCCTCCCTCATTGGCCTACTGCTAGCTGTTTTCCTTCCAGGAGAAAGCTTGTATCCACTCCAGTAATTTTTTATCCAGCTGATCCTAAAACTTCAAAGGAGTTATTGATATTTACATGTCCTTGGGACCAGTTCCCTGACTAGTACATTATAGTTATGATTTTTCCATGTGTATAGTGTTTTAAATGTTAATAATGCACATAAACTGTTTAGAGAAGATGGGTGATAAGAGAATTTGCAAACATGCTGCAATCAATGGTCTTTTCCGGCCTTTTTCTTTTGTTTGGACAAGTGGGTGGATGATGAATATTAAGGAAAAAGAAAGTAACTTGCAGGTTTATGTCAGCAGCTGAAGTCCGTGCTGTTAGAGCCACTCTGCTACCAGCTCTTGCTGTGTTTGCCTATGCTGTGCCTGTACTCCTAACAGCTCTCTAGGTACACCTTTTCTTTAATCACTTTGCTCTCTGCAGCAAATTGGTTTCGAATCCACATTTTTCAATTGCACACACAAAAAAGTGAGGCTAGTTCTCATTCCTGCACTGCTGATTGCTTCCAGCTCCCTGCCCATCTGCTTGGCTTCTGGCCCAAGTAGGTTAGAGAACAGCTTGTGCCTGTGGGTCGCTTCTTCATCCCGTCATGCACCACAGCTATATGATTCTGCTGTAGTAATGAACCTCATTTTGTCACAAGATACATTTGCAAGCATGCAGGGTCATAGAGGACCCAAGGTTCAAAGCTCAGAAGCAGATCCTCATGAAGAAAGCTTTCCAGTACCACATTCCCACGACGGGATGCATGCTAGTATGGGAGTCTGAATTTAAATCTAACCTCAACTTTCCCGATGTTTAGGAAAGCCTGAAGATTGCATTTTGGTGTAGAGAGACAGGATGCACTTTCTTACAAGGAGGAAAACATCCCGAGAACTTAATCAGTGGGACTGCAAGGTTGTCTTCAAGTTTCTGGTATATTGATTTTGGTGCTGGAAGAAAGGCACAAACTCATCTCTCCTGAAGGAATGTATCTGCTAGGATTGCACATCTAGTTCTTACGTTCTCTCCCATGGGAGAAAATGCGGTGTTTCTTTTTTTCCCCTCATCCTGAGGATGTCTTCATTATGTTCCACTAAGGGCTCGGCACTACATGACAACACTGCTAGCGAATGCCTCTAGGCTTCAAAGGGCAGAGCCTCAAGAGCTCTGTGATTAAATACAATAATTTGCAGTTCTGCAGCACCTTCCATCTGAAGACCTTGGCTGTTTGCACAGATTCTTGTGAATTAAGCTCAGTCTCTCACAAGTGAGCTGTTGCTGATAAATACTGAATACCCTGGTAGTAAGGACACTTCCCTGAGAGGTCAGAGACAGAGTTTTGAGCACTGGGGTGAGAATTGTGCCCAGGAGCCCAGTGTTCTGGGCAGGTCCTCTCCGTAGCAGTGTGTGCTGATGGGGAAAGGAGATATCCCACCTTGCCTTCTGGCAGTTTGGAAAACAGTGACCCCTTCTCAGCCCTTTCAGACAAGGCTGTGGATAGTGGATCCCAAACAGATGAATATGCCTCCTCGCAGACTAGCAAGGCTCACCTATCCTCAGCACTTTCTAGCTGGTTCGCTATAGGCTGAACATAGGAAGCTCCACACTATGGTTTGTTAAGATCCCATTAAAAAGGGAATTTAACTTTGTCCTTGCACTGCATCTAGGACCCTGATGCCTAACACAGCACTCCAGCTTTTATGCAGTCCATTTTATCTCATCCTCCATGACGAAATAACTCAAGAAAAGTGACAGAATGGCCCAACAAGGCACGTTTCTTCTCTTTCTTTTGTCTATTCTGTTCCAATCAATGCTTCTCCACCTGCAGCAAAGGTGATTATTGGTGAAATATTTCCAAACAAGAATGAACACATTTTATTCTATTTAATGTGAGCAAGAAAAGCTGATAGGTTAAAAAAACCCCATGTCACCTCTGATTATTCTAGCTGCCTTTGTTTCAGGAGTTGAAACTGAGAGTAGGTTTCAAACTCAAATAGTCAAAGTAGTAGTACGAAGTGATGCTATATCATTAGACTGAAAGTTTCACTGCCAAATGTCTTAATTAAAGACTTAAAGCCTCCTATATCAAGTAGACTTCTCACGCCAGTTTTTGTTAATAAGATGTTCTTAGTAGCACTGAGGTCACATGTCAAGTGGATGCATGTTCATGTTGCCAAGTTCAGATCACTATTTGTTCGGAGTGTGAACTGTTTTAGTTTTAGCTGTTTTGAACAGGAAATCCCACAGATCTACAGGTTGTGGAAAAGTCCAGAGAAGCAGAATTACAGTAATTAGTGGGTTAGCTTTATTTAACACTAAGTAATACAATGAATTGATAAAATATTCATCGGTCTTGAAGGCTTTTTCTGCATTTTTTTTCTGGCTCCGTTTGATATATGCTAGAGGAAAAATAACAACATTTCTTGCAGTAAGATGGGAAGAGAAACACATGGTTGAGGCAGGGCAGCTGATGAAATCCTGCCGGAGGGGGAGGTCTGAGACACGTCCACATCCAGGCAGCTGGAGGGAAATGCACTCACCCAGCCAATGAGAAAGACCATCCAAAGGTCGGGGGTAGCTAAGCAACAGAAAGGAAAAATCTTCCATCACTTCCAGCTGGAAATAAAGCAAAAAAATAACATTCCTGGGAATTAGTAGCAGTGTTGTCCAGTGGGCAGGCAGCATAGCTAAAGGGAGCAAGTGATGTCTGGTTTTCTTCTTTTCACAGAGTTGCTATGTGACCAATGAATCATTTTGTGCCTCAGTTTCCCCACCTAAAAATGTATATTGTATGCCTCAATGTATATAATACACCTTACCACCATAGGAGGGCTAGGAGGCCTACGTTTCTACACTCTTTTAAAACCCTCAGGTGAAAGAAGTTGCAGAAGTTGACACTAAGGTAGTTATTTTCTGTTTATTTCTAATAGGTAGACACACAGTAGGAACCATTTTGACATGTGTTAGTGTAGGTGGAAATGACTCATTTGGCTGCACTGGAAGCTAGCTGCTGTAGACTGGCTGCTGCTACGCTCCTAAATAAATCCTGTAGAGCAGCTCTTGAAAAATAAAGTGAATCTTGATGCTCTGTTACTAATTAACTTAACGTATTTAACATGTTTACATATGAGCACGTCTTAATTTATACACATACATACACTGCCTATAGTCTATTCATTCTTTAAATTACATGTATAATGGACAACTAATGGCAAAGAGGGACCCAATGGTTTTTTCCCACTGTGATTATCATAAGATGACACAGAAAATACCATACAGAAATTTCCTGAACATTGCCTACATGCTTCTTAAGAGATCTGTTGTATCCAGAAGGGTTTCAGCAACAAATGTATTGTAACAGTGTGGGCAAAAGTGTAAACAACAAAACTAACGTTCAGATTAAGACCAGAAAAAGCTAAGGAATTAAGATCAGAGTTTGATTCCCAATTCCATCAGGGATTCTCTGGCTTCCCGAGGGAGACAAGAGAGTTACAAACCACTGCTGGGCCAGGTCCCAGCTGAGCTGAGCTCTTGCAAATGGCAGCACCCAACAAAAAGCTCCTGGTGGCTGCTCCTCAGGGCATCTCAGCTTCCTTACCTCTGCATACACTCTGCAAAGTAGCTGTCAAGTACTTACCAGTTTAATTTGTATCTTTAGATCTGCGCCTTTCTCTTTAGGGCAGTGATGTGTCTTTAGGGTAGAGGCTGCAAAGTGTTTTTCTGGGCAGGCAAAGAAAAATAAGTACCAAGCCATAGTCTCCATTTCATAGAATCATAGAATAATTTTGTTTGGGAGAGACCCTTAAGATCATCAAGTCCAACTATAACCTAACTGGAGCACTAAACCATGGCCCTGAAAACCTAATCTATACATCTTTTAAACACCTTCACGTATGGTGACTCAATAGCGTCCCTGGGCAGCCTGTTCCAGTGCTTCACAACCCTTTCCATGAAAAAATTTTTCCTAATACCCAATCTAAACTTACCCTGGCACAACTTGAGGCCATTTCTTTCCATTGCAATAGGGATGGGCACCATGATTTCAAAGAAGTGGATGTAAGCTTCTTGCAACATTTCCTTCTGGTCTTGACAGCTTTCAGCCACCACAGCACCACAGGAGAGATACAACGTGTAGCAGTACGCAGTAAACAGGAGACTCTTTCATGGGCTGCTTCCACTGGGCTCCATCCAGGTTCCCAGCCCTGGGGTACCACAAAGACACCTGAGTGTGACAGCAGGACGCAACCTGCCACCATGTCCCAGGGATGGGGACATGGGGGTGGTGGGGGCAGCTGCCCCACAGCCAAGATGGGTGAGCTGTGCACCTGCCCACCTCAGAGGACAAACAGAAAAGGGCACATCAGCCAGCTCAGTTTCTGTTCCCATCCCAGGCACACATCTTCTCTTGCCTGCTCTCACATGCCAGTACGCAGATATTAAAGCTGCTGCTAAGAGGCAGCTCGTGAGAGATTCACTGATTTATGTCACACTTAACATTGGCAGAAGCAGACTTGAAGGTGGAGGCAAGAACGTTTCAGTGGCAGCATTTCAATGCCAGATTTAAAAATCGGTGCTAGGAGAGTTTTCCGGCCTGGAAAGGACTGTAAATGCAAAGCCCTGCTCTGAGGTCAGAGTTAGGCAGCTGATAACGTTCACAAATCTCCCCTTACAGAGTGTCAGTGGGTTAAAACAGCGAGGTGTGCCTGCAGATAAAGCTGCTAAACCCCGCTCCGGGCTACCTACTGCCACAGATCCCATGGGAGTTCACTAGACAGACCTTCTACCATTGCCCTTCCCAAGAAAGAAAATTAATACTATTAACTGTAAGTCTACAGTTATTTTATCTGTTTCACACTCACCCACTTCCATAGTCCTTCATGCTTCCCATCGGTTTCACCTGCTTTGGGAAGGATCTCAAAGAAGCTCCAGAGCTCACATTATGTTCGTATTTTGAACTTACTGTGAATATTTTTGCAGTTTCAGGCTCCTTAGTTTCTAGATGCCACTTATTCCTATGCCTAGAAACACAGGGCATGGAGTAGTATTTTCAGAGGCACCCAATTTTCAGCTAAATCAATGGAAAGCACTCACTTAAATCTTTCTTACAACAGATCTTGCTGTAAGTTTTCAAATCCCAAACATCCTGGGAGTAATGGCTGCAAAACACATGTGTCTGAGACCCACCCTGATAGCAAGGATGTAATAGAAAAAAACAAAGCTAACCGTAGAGTTTGACTGCTCCATGAACTGAAGAACCACCCCACAGAAAGCCTATAACTGACTGCTCTGCATGACTACATTCCCAAATATTTTCTGTAGCCAACAGGTCACTCCCATTTTGGCATGTGAAGTAATCTGACCCACCCTGAGTTGCGTGAGTGGGGGGCAGCTGGGCATATGACTTGCTAAAATAAGTCATAAGCCCTTGAGAACAGCTTAATCTTCCGGGGGGGGTTGGTCAAACCTTGTAATAGGAGATTCCTATTTTTCCCTTGCATCTGGCCAGGACTGTGCTATTACTAATGATAAAGAAAGTTCCCTTCCTTCATTGTTTTGTCCCTGTGGTAAGCATCCAGATAGACGAGATTTCAGGCAGCAGCACCGTTTCCCCAGCCTGCATTTGCTTTTTATTCTCCAGGAAGATACATGAGGAGGATCAGGGAGAAGAAAATGCTTTTCAGTCTGATGATCTGGAAGGGATAAAGACTGAAACAATTTAGAAACAAAACTACCCCCAGCTGGAAAGTAGAGGCTTGCCCTGAGAAAAGGCAATGTGAAGAGAAATTGCTAAACTTCTGAAAATAACGAAAAACACCTGCAATGTAGCTCCCTAAGGAGGCTAATTAAGTGAGAAGGATTGGTGCTTGTTGGAACTTACAGACTCTCAGAAAAATTTAAAGTATTATCTCTCACATGACTTATTTGCTTGCTATTTTAGGGAAACATATTTTTCCTTTATTATACTAATTAGATGACAGATTGATTGATTTCCTATGTTACTTTGAGTGACTCACATGTATCTATACTCTCCAAAATAGGTATGCGCTAAATTATTTACACTTTCTGCACATCAGTGCCCAAAAAGCCCATTCCTGTGTTCAGCTGCATGTCCAGCCTGCCCCAGGACCAAGATTGTGTGCTCACAGATGGTGTCTTTTCTTTTACAAATAAGAAATGTGCAATCATTATAACCTACTTTTAAAAAAATTAGGCCTCATGCTTTAATTTTCGCCTCGTCTAAAATGATAGCCTTCGCCTATCTCACGGGCTGTTTGAATAATTTCAAGCATATGTAGGGTGCTTTGCAAATACAGAAAATGATGGTCCCGACCCCAGGGAGTGTAATATGGAAATAATTAAAACATACAACATAGAAGAGAAAAAGGAGAAATATGCAAGCAGCAGAGTAATCACACTGCTAATGCATACCTAACTGGCTTGTTCTGTAAGATTTGCAACATCTATTTAGCAATACTTTTTTTAGTTCACTGTACTACTCTATTAGCTGATGCTTTCCTTCCCCCTGTAATCCATGGCAATGCACTTAGAACAAACATATGGTACATGATGAATGAGATGAGGGACTGGATGGTGTCATGGCTAGAGATAGATGGCTATTGAGCCACACAAATAAATACTGTCCCAATCTGTGATACAGATTTTGTATGTGATGTTAGTTAAGTCATACAAACTTTTCAGATATGCTCAGTAGTTATGTGTTCATTATTTTCCAGGTGCCTGACTTGAGGCTTTGAAATTGCAGGAGGTACCAGAGAACTAAAGGCAAAGCAAGCTGGAGCTAGACCATGCAAAGTGCTGGGAGTCACGGAGCACTGTGAGACACTAAGTGCCGCTCTGATACGGACACTTGAAATCACAGACTTCCCGTCGCCTTCTGCCCTCCATTCCTCAGCTCCTCATTCATGAAGTACAGGTAGGGCCCTGCCATCTCAGAGAGGAAGAGAGAAAACGGATGAGTTGGTATTTGCGAGGCACACAGTTACTATAGCAATAAGCGGCACACAAAAACTCACGAGGAAGGTAATTGCCTTCAACATGGATAGTATGCAGTCAATAAGGCATGGAGACACACTCAAAGGGAAAAAATACTCAGCAGCTGCTCATTAAGTGAGCACCATCCGTCTTGTGCGCTGGGTGAGGCAAGAGTCCTGTGGAGTGCTGTGTGATTGTAAATTTAACAGTGGTCTTTTAACACGCACACACACACAATCCTAACCCTCGCATTTCCACCTTCTGAAGGCCTGGCTTCGAAATATTTTCGGAGACGACAGAGAAGGTGCAGTATATAGTTATCCAAATTATAAAAGTAGAAGTTACATGTTGTAGCATCAAGCCGATACACATCAGCTGGGACGCCTAGGTCCCTTACACAGACTTCTGTTACTTGACTGAAGGAAATAACTGACTGCACTAACAATTCCTTACCTGCGTGATGTGGAGCAATGAGAAGGCACAGAAGCCTTGGCTTTCTTGGAGCAAGCCGACAACTTACAGAAAAAGACTGTCTACCCATTTTTTACCTCTGCCCTTTCTTTCCAAACTGCCTGTGCTCTTCCTCCTCTCTATCTCCTTGCCCAGATTTCCCTCTGTGTTCCTGTTGTCAGCTTTAAAACCGTGTCCTGGCCAATGCCTTGTTTCCCATCTAGGACACCTTGTACAATTTCGTTAGTCATCCCAGAAAGTTGCTTTGTTGCATCTCCTAAACAATGTGAACTCTGCCTCTGAATCTTGGCTTCTAATAGGCTCTGTTTTCCTAGCTCCTTATACTTACTATGTTTGCCAAGTCAGCATCACATTCCTCTTCCCCATCTCCTCCTCTGATTCAGTTTTCATGACCACCCATTAGTTTCTATTTTCAGAAAACAGAGATTTTCCTAAGAAGCCAATTGTAGCAATTCTGGCTAATGAAAATACTTGGTATTGTGAGATGAATTAAAAGTCACATGTACTGGCAGCACTGCAGACTTCACCGAACATATTTTTACATGCTAAAAATACACAAGTCCTGAGATCAATTCCTATCACAGGGTGTTGTTACAAGTGCTGTATTACAGCAGTTTTCTGTGATTTTTGGTAGGATGGTTTGCATATTCTGAGTGTGAGGAAAAGCACTGCAGACAGTCAAGTAATTATCTCTATGTGGCTTTCCTTAAACACTTATACTTTCAAGGAAGAAAATAAGAGTGCTTTACTAAAAACTGCAAACAACATAGCTACATTTGTTTTTGTTTTCTGATGAAGACTGTTTCCTAACACTCCCTGAGTTGGCTCCTAAGGGCAGTCTGGTAGTGAGGTGAAAGGGAAAAAATGAGCCAAGCCTTCCTTCCACCTTCAGGATGAAGACTTAAGAAGGTGAGGGTAGCCAGACAGGGTGCCAAAAAAGGCCAATCTGTCACAGTAAGGGATGTTTAGAAAAGAGCAAACACAGGGTTATTCTGTCCTCAAGATACTCTCTAGCAAGCTGCAGTTTAAGGACTTCTTGAGCTTTGCTGTGCCTGCATCCACTGTGCTGCCCTTGACAGACCTTTCTACCACAAATACAGTCAATAAGTTGGTTTTTTGTTTGTTTATTTTGGGGTTTGTGTGTTTGCTTGGTTTTTGTGGTGTGTCTGTGTTTGTTTAGTTTTAATATGCTTATTCTTCTAGCATGCAGGGCAAAGCGGAACTCACGGCCACAAACTAATGTGCTGAGAGGAAAGCATTGCCCTCTGTGCTGTTTGAGTGTGCAGACTGGCTGTGCTTGATGCATCATTGTGCACGTTAAGCGAATACAAAACTATAAACACTCAGGAGGATCGGGGAAGAGGGATACAGGGACCATGATCTCACCCAGCTCTTCAGTCTCAGACATTCTGGTACCCTCAGACAGGCAACAAGTGCTGGGTCTTATAGCCCCAGGCCTATCTCCATTTTGCTGGGAATCACTGATTCTCAGGGTGTTGTTTCTAGTCCATGACTCTTGGTTTTGTTCAGTCTCCAGGTCTCCCTCCATCCTGATTCCCCTGTGATCTTGTATTAATCTTTCTTTCCCAGTCCCAGAAGCGTTGCAGTTACTGGCTGGACACTGACCTGAAGAATGTAATGACTGAGTAGTTCATTCAGAAAAAAAGGGTGCTTGTGAGTACAGAAACATTATTCTGTGAACGCTTCCAGGTTTATTTACATCCAGCACATCCAATCTAATGCCCCTAGTCAGGGTGCCGGAGGAGCAACCTCTGGAGTTTCATGTAACTGGTCCATCTGCCAAACTCATTTTTGCAGTTTACAGCTAACCATCAATCATACACTACTCAGTTGTGAACTTCTTTTGTTTAGATCATTTGGATAATTAAAGTACCACGAATTCCATGGTGTCAGCGAATCTCAAACAGACCTCCTGCTGGCTCTGCAATCTCTTTCAGAGATCAGAAAATAAAACAATGAATAATACTAGAAGGAGTCCAAGTAACTCATATTTTATGTTTCACGTTTTCCTAATGACAAGGTCATATAGTCAGCAGTGTGATCAATGCAAATACAATATGCCTTTGGAAAAAGGCCGATGTCTGCCTGTGGAAAGGGCAACCAAGGGAACTGTTTCGTAATATTGCACTTTACGGGCAGATAGCAGAGATCTCAAAGCTCTTTGCCAAAAGGAGCAAAAGACCAGTCACTCAAGTTGCCAAGTTAAAACAAGAAGTCAATGGCAAGTCCCTGGGTATTTATACATGAGCATGATGTCCTAACCTTTGAACGTACATCTCTTATGCTTACTACATTTGTGTCAGCATCATTTTGCTATGGCTCAGAAAGCCCCTCCTCAGCAAATATTGGGAGCTAATAACTGTTCTGCATTTAGTTGACATGCACATGGCTGTGATAAGCCTGGCCAATCACTGCTATCTCTGCTAAGATACAGGCAAAAAAACCACCCCACAGATGTTAAATTGTGTCAGCTTGCCTAAGCATTTGAAGTAATTAATGCTGCAGACTATTTTTGACTAAATCTACAAAAACTACACAATTCCTTCGTATTGCTTGTTCTTTGCTTATTGTGTACATTGCATCTTTCAAAATCATAGACAACACACACATGCTGCAGCACACATGACACTCTCAGCAAGCAAAGTCCCTGCTTTTCTTAGTCCCCTCTGTGGCTTGTCATGGTTATAAGTGCTTCCTTTTGTCATTATGGATTCTGTCCATGGGAAGCAAATTTTGAAAGCAGATAAGATTAACTTTTTCAGAATGTAGCTGAGGTTAGAACAGTTGATGACAAAGGTAAAGATGGGGAAGGATAAAGTGAGGCTGTAGTGAAAAGCAACGAACTAGACGAAGATGGACTGCAAAGTTCAGCAGAGCTCTAGGAAGCCTCTGGAAGCAAATTAGGAGTTTCTGACCATTTATAAGACTGAGCAAAGGCACATTGGTGGAACAGGTTGTTGGGGTTTTGACTCTTGGATTGGCATTAATATGAATACAGCAGCTCAGTCCTTGTCTTCTTTTTTTCTGTCCTTTGGATGTCCTTTTCTGTCCCGGGACCCACAGAGAACATGAGGAAGCAGGAGCACTGTTCCCACACTCCGGCAGGACAGAGCTCAAGTTTGGAGTGCTCTGGTGACCTTAAAACAGGGATTCAATGTAAAGGCATGGTAAAGTTTGTGAGTAAATGAAACTGCCCATGTAGACAGTATTTGTAATCACCTCCACACACTCCTGGCTCTACCGCTGTCCACAGGACACTAGAGTGCAATTATACATTTGCAAGCTACAGCAATCGATAAGCTCACTCTCTAAGGGTAAGCCCAGAAGTCCAATACTTTTACAGCCTTGTTGGCCTCAGGGCAACCAGCTGCGTGCCTGTGGAACAGTCGGCTCCAGGGGGCTCTGGGGCGAGCTGATCCCAGCCCTGAGCCAAGCAGCTATCGCTGCTCTTGCTATAGGGACCCAGCAGTAAGCAGCTGGGACAGCATCTCTCAACAGGTCTCCAGCCAGCCAGGGCTTTTGGGAAGGGCTTAGTCTCTCTTGTTTGCTTAGTCACCTGCAAAGTCAGGCATTGAGATACCTGGGCCAGTTTCACATCACTGTTGCTTAGCTGTGGGAAGGTGCCTCGCCAGTTGTTCATCTCTTCTCAGGACTTCAGTGCTTAGA